>JANPWX010000024.1:6785657-6845091 GCA_024734555.1 Trochalopteron elliotii
GCGGTCGCTGGCCTTTGTTCGCCGTCCGCGCTGTGCCGGGGTCGGAGCGGGCTCCGGGGGCAGGGGAAACAGCCAGAAGCCCGAACCTCAGGGAGTCCCGCTGCAGCGGCTGGGAGCCCTCTCCCCGCGGGTGCCGGGCGGTACCCGGTGAGCCCGTTCCCGTCCCCGCTGCCCCAGCCGCGGGCGGGGAGTGTCTGGGTGCTTGGAGCTGCTGCTCGGGCTGTTGGGTCCCCTCCTTGTCCGCGCACCAGTGATGCTGGGGGTATGGGTTTCCCTTCCTGGCAGCGCCATTGTGCCAGGAGAGCCCGCCGGCTCCTGCTGTCCCTCGCGGGTGTGAGCTGGGAATGGGCTCCCTGGAGAGGCACTCGGCTCCGGCGGTCACCGCTCCTGGCAATGGTAAACCGTAGAGTCGTTTAGGTTGGAAAAGATCTAACATCAAGTCTAAGCGTTAATCCAGCACTGCCAAGTCCATATCGTACAAGGAGACGGATGAACAAACAGTGCTCTCCAGGGGCCTCTCCAGGGGCAGTTGGGAGAAACAGGATCAGTGGAGAACACTGCGGTCCCTACAGCTATATATGTAGTTTGGTCATAGACAAGTAATCTTCTGGGGCGAGATAATAAATCCAAATATAAACACCATCTCTTAAAAATGCAGTGTGGGTATGATGTGTAGATGAAGTGTCGGCTACCTTCTTTTCACCCTTCTCCAACAAAGTATAGATAAATTAGGTTGTTTTTTGTAGGCATTAAGGCATGTTTCACTCACCAGACAGCACTTTCCTACTACAGCCTGTTACCAGCTGCTGTTCCACAATACAGAGACTTCTGCCACAAAACACTGAAGCTTGCCCTGGGGGAAAAAGAAGAACAAATCACATAAACAAAACAAAAAACCAAAACCTTATCTTCTACAAGGCATTTTAGTGAGTTATCTGATTAATGTCTCTGTGAAATACACAGTAATGTATCCCCCAACTATATACAGCTCTTCATTTATATATTAAATAGTAGTCAGAATAATCAAATAATTACAAGGCTACTACTGTAAAACAATATTGTGTCATATTAGATTTGGAAAGTTTCCTTTTTCTACCCTTTTTTTTTCATGCTTTTAAGTAGGAAAACATTAAGACAGTTTTAAATACCAAACAGAAGGAACAAAAGGAAGACAAGTAGGAAGAAGATTCTGCTCATTCAGGAAGTGTATTTGACTAGGTAGGTGTTTGAGGAGCACAAAATATAACCCACATTGCACAGTATACAAAATTTTAATAAAACCACCTGAGATTTATATTTCTTTTAAGACAAGATTCTACCTGGGGCTAAAGTTTACTAAAGTTATGTGTTCTGAGAACATATATATTTTGAAGGATGAATACCTGAAGATATGAAAGTATATTGAAAAGGTGATAGTTGCCAAAAATACATTGCAGGCTCTGTGAGCTGGTAAATTTTATGGATAATTGGTTTTCTATAGAGAAGACTTAGGGGAAGCATCATCTCTCTGTACTTCACTGAAGTATTTAGTAGTCTGCAAAATCTTTTTAGTTAAACCCAATAATACCGAGATTGATAATAAGAATGGCAGGATGGGTAAGAAACCAGATCCATGAAATGCCAAGAGCTACTGCTGAAGAGGTTTTACTTGTACTCACCATAGTCAGGCCCTACTTTTACTTCAGTAGGATGAGGTTCATAACTTTCCTCTATTTCTCCCCAAGAATAGTGCTCTTCTGAGAAGCAGCTAAATCCTGTGGAATAAGGGGTGGACAATGTGATCATTTTGGCTGCAATAGAGTTAATTTTCTTCACAGTAGCTACTGAATGACTGTGTTCTGGATTTGTGCTGATACAGGGTTGATAATTCAGGGGTGTTTTAGCCACCTCAGAGCAGGGTTCACAGACCCTCAAGGCCTTTTTCTTCCCACCCTTCACCATCAACAAGTGAGCTGGGCATGCACAAGGAGTTGGGAGGGGACATAGCTGGGACAGCTGGCCCCAACTGACCACAGTGATATTCCATATCATGTGACATCATGCTCAGCATATAGTGCTAGGGGAAAAAGGAAGAGGGGGGCATTTGGGGTGATGGCGTTTGTCTTCTTCCCAAGCCACTGTTATACATGCCAAGGCCCAGCTTTCCTGGGGGTGGCTCAACACCAATGAATATAGCCAATGAATTCCTTGTCTTGCTTTGCGTGTATGCATGACTTTTGCTTTCCCTATTTAACTCATGGGTTTATCTCAACCCATGAGTTTTCTCACTTCTACCCTGTGAATCTCTCCCCTGTCACGTCAGGGGAGGGTGGGGGAAGAGTGAGTAGCTGCAGGAGGCTGTTTAGCTGGGGTTAAACCACAACAAGTGAGAGTAAGTTTCTTAGATTTTTATGAATCTCTAATGTTTTTCTTTTTGTTTTCCCATGTTCCTGAAGCATTTAGCTATTTATGTCCTCTAGCTAGTCAAAACTGATCCCCCCCTTCCCCCAAAAAAAGGATAGTTGTGATAAAGGTTAGCCCTGAGTATAAGGTTTAACAAGGAAAAATTTGCACAACAGAATGCTTTAGAACATGACTTCCATAGGAGCACAAGGAACTAAAATAATAGAATAACCTTGCACTGCAGCTGAAAGCACCGGACAATAGGAGAAGTACAGGAGAAAGAACCTGGATCAGAAGGAGGCTAAAATTCAAGAATGGTTATGAGAAGGCATAGGATTTCTAGAATATATCAGAGAATGCAACGTAAGAATAAAATAATGTACAAAGCAAATAAGAAGGACTGTATTTTGCAGACTTTTCTACCCATGAATTTGGTATACAAGCTGACAGTCAAGTAACCATGGAAAGTAATTTCCAGCTGTATAATGAAGACAGCCCTAATTCAGCACCATGCATGCCAAGTAGGTGAAAAAATGGTGTAAGTTCTAAAAAGCCCTGTGGACTCTTAATGCCAAAGAAGATGTGCTGTATGGATGCAAATTCAGTGCTCTTGAAAAGAAAGCATGTCCTCAAAAGCTTTATGATATGTCCATGTACATATGGCCATACCCTCACATAAGTGTATGATTTCCTATGCTAAAGGTATAATTGTAGGACATCAAAACTTGTGCTTCTTATCTGATTACATTCAAAGCAGAAAGCCAAGGTTGTTAACATTCATAGAAATACAGCATCACAGATAACAATAAGAGATATTACAAGTATGTCATAGAGACTTCTAATTCCTATAGGTTTAATCCTTGTTAGGTTATAATCTTCAGAATCAAAGATATGAAAATTTTCAGGTTTAAGAATTAAAACCATCAGTAAAAGACCTCATATCAAGAGGACAAAGTGAAATTCATATTTGACTGTCCTTGTAGCTCTTTAATGGCATATACTATCTGTCTAATAATCATTTACTTGTCTGTCTCTTCTGGAGTTTTCCTCAGCCTGCACCAAATTATCCTGTCATGGACCTGGACGTGCATTTTGTTGACTCTGCCCATTAGACTAAAGTAATAATCACAGATGACAGCAGAGACACTTCCTTCATAGTTTGACTTTTCCATTCTTGATCATGAGTATTAGTCAGAGGAAAGTAGTGATGAAAATAAGTAACAGTGTCAAAGGATAATCCTAATCCTGGAAAGATTCGTGTATTTACTTAATTTTTAACACCAAACATAGCCCTTTATGCTAGATTAGGTAAATACATTTAGGGTCTGCAGAATCAGAACTTAAGAACAGACTCTTGTGGCCTCAGATTTCACCTTTAATTTTGGCATTTAATGCAGAAAGATTGAGAATCAGAAGCTTTGTAATTACTTTTCAAGCCTTCCCAGAATGAGGGAGGATACAGGGATCCAAACACACCTCCATAAAGCTATCAACAGGTAACACTTCAGGCAGACTTACAGTTATGATAGCTTAGAAAAACATTCCACTGTATATTCCCCAAGCAGTCTTGAAATACCTCAAGCAAACTAGAAACGCCATGAAATTTAATATAGCTTTAAAGACAAATGAGGGTTTCAAGATATTATCAGTGTTTTTAGTAAATCTTATTTTCAATTTATCCTTCTGAAAGCAGATACACAATATAATGATCTAATTTTTCATTTCTATGTTAACACCTGCTGCTAGGAAACTGCATTCTTCATTAAAATCCAAGTACTTTATGGAATGAAAATATATGTTCATTGTGAATGACTTCTTTCTTATTTTAAAGAAGTATTTTAAATGATCAGACTCAGTGTGGGGAGCCATGGTGAGGCACAGCCTCTCAGTGGGTAGGCAGGTCCATGGGGAAAGGAATGGGGACTGGTCAGTGTCAGAGACACAAGAAAGACTTCAGCCCAGACTGGGGTTGTGTCTGAGGAGGCAAAGCTGTGGGGAGCTGTAGATCAGTCCTGCTGCTGAGGCAATGCTGTGGCAGGGACTGATGGCCCTTTTGGGGCTGAGATGGGGTCCTGGGTTGTGGACAGGGTTGGGGGAGTCCAGGGGGTGAGCAAGAAGAGGCAGGACTGGTGGTACCCTTGGAGCCCTGACAATATGAAAGCAGTTTTAAAAACATGAGTGCTTTAAGTGCACAGACTGACTCCCTATAACTCATTCTGGTTTGTCAGTGGTAGACTCCAGCTCAGCTTTGGCTTTGTTTTTTCTGTATTTAATTCTTATTTTTGTTTGGTTGGTTTGGGTTTTGTTTTTGGTACAATGCACAATGCATATCCCCATAGACAGGAACAGCAAAACTGGAATAAAGAACAAGTTCTTTGCAACTGTCTCCTATATTAATTGCAGAAACCAAAAAGCTGATAAATGATACAGATCTAAATATAAATATTATCTCTATAAATATAAAGATATAAATCTTCAGATCTCTTCACTCTCAGTGACAGGACTTGAGGAAATGGCATGAAGCTGAGTCAGGGGAGGTTTAGATTGGATATCTGTGTGAAAAAAATTTTCACACAGATGGAGAGTGAGCAATGGAACAGGCTCCCCAGAGAAGTGGTCACAGCACCAAGCCTAACAGAGTTCAAAAAATGTTTGGACAATGTGCTCAGGTGTGACTCTTGGGGTGTCCTGTGCGGGGCCAGGATTTGGATTTGACAATCCTGATGGGACCCTTCCAACTCAGCATGTTCTATGAACTATAAGGCTTTCTTTTTGCAGGTCAGTATTAATTTTGAACCATTCATTGTACATAAACATTGGTACAAGCCTCAATTGTAATATGGAAAAACTTGACAAGAATACTGACATACATATTTATATTAAAAAGTTCTTCAAAATACAAAGCTGAATTTATAGCATCTGAAATGTGGTATAGAATGGATTGTTTTTCTTTGCTCACTGAGGCTTTTGTGTTAGACTTGAAAAGATGGCACCGATACCAGCTGTGTTAATCACAACCAAGGATTTTAGATGCTACGTTGGTCTGAAATACTTGTGACATTTGCTGTACTCAGGCTCTGCTCGGCTTTTGTGACCTGGTGAATGAGATTTTGGATCTGGGGATCAGTGATAAGCCACCACAGGTCACAGCAGAGGTTTTGCCACAGTGGGAAATGTGGGCAGTACTTCCTGTTCTGGATCCGTTCAGAACTCCCACTGTAGTCAGTGGGGGTTTGGGAAGCAATGAACACATTGCTAAGGCCTGAATAGGGCTGGGAAGGTAGGCTGAGAGGTTGTTCCATGCAATTGTTCTAAAGTTTCTGTTGTTGGCAACATTTTTCTCTGAGTAATTCACACTCATTTCACGTCTATTTTCAGGCATTAAATGTCAGCTTTCAATAAGAAAGGCAAAGCTGACTTGCCCACTTGATTCTAAATAACAAAATTTACCTGAATTATAGTTATTATATTTGTAGTTTAAAACCCCTTCTTTTGTTATGATTATGAAGCAGAAATGTTTTGCCTGAAGTTTTCTTTTTACATGAAATATAAGGCTGTTATTTGAATCAAGCCTCTGAACAGTGTCCATCTGAGGACATACACTAGGGGGATTTTGGTTCAGAGAAACTGTACCTTGACTGACTGTCAGTGGAAAAAAGACTGGAAAAGGTAATCTGTTTCAAGACATCTTGGGAGCTTGGAATGTGTGGTAGGGGGTGGGTCAGACCTTGCTCTGGTGAGGTGGTGCCCTGTCCCCCATATCCCCCACCTGCACAGTGTCTATCTGTGGGAAGATGTGGGAAGACTAGATAAAGGTAGTGCTGAAGGCAATCTTGCCCCCAATACATTGCAGCTGTGTTAATTACCCAAGAGTGAGAACAACCTTGCCCTCACAGCTATGGGTGTGAAAAAAGAGTGAATTAGCAGTTGGAGTCAGTTGCAGTCTGCTGGCCATGCTGTGAGGAGGCAGAGAAGGAGGAAGCCAAGGTGTTGAGTTAACACTGCAGAGCTGCCTGTGAGAGCAGAGAAGGAAAGAGCTGGAGCTGCCTGTGGGAGACTACAGAGAAAAAAGTGTGAAGGACTTTTAAATAACAAGGTGCTGATGATTGAAGCCTCCTGAAGTTTTATTGAAGCACTTTGAGTGTTGTGGCCAACTCAGCTGCGGCATCTATCAATCATGGCACACTGGAGGCAGCCCCACTTTAGCCTAACCCAGTCCATGAGTGGCTGAGAGACTGGAAGTCCCTCAGGGAGGACTCCTTCCTCCCCCTTGGGAGGAAGGCCCAAAATGGGCCAAAAAGATTTAAGAAGCATCACTCACTAGAAGGCAAGCACATTGTCCTTTAACCCTGCCTTCATCTTGGAGTTTCACATTACTGGAAACAAGGACTTGGTAGCTCTATGACTGCTTTCCTATATCTTTATTCTCCTCCATTTTTTTCCCTTTCTTCTTCTTCCAACTGTCATCTCACAGAATGTAACATCAAATGGATTATTAGGTTTTCTATGTTCAATGGGATAAGTCTGTGCTGTGGTAAGTGATGTTATTGTAGTATTTACTCTTTTGCCAATGTTCTTTAGCTCTCTATAGTTTGCCAGTAAACTTTTGTGTATTTTTACCTCGAGAATATTTGGTTGGAATTTTTTCCCTTTCATCTACCCAAAGCAAAAGAACCTTGGTTAAGCCCCAGGTTTGAGTGACTGAGATGTAACACTGACAGAATTTTTAACCCTGTGGAGCCAGCTGTATTCCTCAAAAGAAGGGTTAAGGAACTGATGCAAATTTCTCTGACTCCATTGCTGCCAAGTGAAATGCAGTGATTGACCCGAGTGAACGATATGGCCGCATAAAGCTGCCTTACCAGTACACAATCAGTACATATCTTTTTGTGGGAAGTCAGACAAGGTGCTGGCAACAATGAATTCCCATGTATATGACTTAATTGGTGGTTTTTTTCCTAGAAGTCTTTTCCACTATGTTAATTTTTTTCCTTTCAGTGAGCTCATGGTACAAACAATAACCTTCTAGGACATAATTGTCTTTCCTTTCAGCTTTTCATCAGAACAAATTTCTGTTTGTTAGATCAACCTGATTTAATAATTAACATCTGGATCTTATGTACACACTATGCACACACACAATAATACCACAATTATATTATATTAGCTTTTTAAGGGCTCATCTAATTTTTCTCTATACATAATCCTTGAAAATTAGATTTGCATAAAGTAATTTAGAATAGACAGAGCAAACTTGAAGTATATAATTATGTGTAGCTCTGAAATAAATACATTTTCAATTTCAGTTTTCAGTTTCCATAGCTGAGTTCATAATTTAACCCCTGAATATCTGAATTAATAATAAAATGACAGTATTCCCCTGTCATATATGTATTTGCATAGAATTTACAGACAAAGGGTCTCCTTTGTTATACTTAGTGGATTACCTATGGAGTGAGTAAACCTTGATCCTCCTCTAGAAGCTGGAGGAAAGGGAGAAGCTGAGAGGCACTCTCCACTCTAATCTGTTGAACAACTAAAGAGACTTTTTCCTGTCAAGATTTCTACTGCTTCCAATGTGTGGAACTTTGGCTCCTAAACTTGGTTCTCTACGTTGTATCAAAATCTGATGCTTGTAATAACCTTAAGTCTACTACAGAAGTATCTCCTACCTTTCAAAGTGAACCTTTTCACAAGACTCACTCTCTGAGAACAGCCTATGAGATTACTTATAGGGATTTTAACAGTTCTTCACAGAGAGTTCATAATGATGGGTTTGCATGATAATGATCTATGAGGTAAATGCACTCCTTCTTGGTTTTGTCTATCAACTTTCTACACATTGCAGATATATTTCTGTAACCTACTAGTTCTGTTGTAGATTTTTGAATCACCAGTACATAAGTGTGCTGTTCAATTTTCATAACATACTGGCAATACATGTTACCACTTATGATGATGATTTTACCATGTTTGCTAATATTTGTTAGTTGTATAAGGCCACCTCCAGGAGTCAAGTGATTACAAGGAAACTTAGTTTGCATAAAGAAAAATAAACTGAGTTTTCTCCATGACAAAGAAAAGCTGTAAAGTGTGTGAGGATAACAATAACACATCAGTTGAATGGAAGCTGAAGCAATTCCAGAATTTGATAGCACACACTCTGACAGTTAAATGTAATCATGTATCTATGCACTGATCAAGAAGGTGCTGCTGATGAACTTTCAGTTTGGATGATCAATACTGTCTGAGAAGCTGGGTATTAGTTAATTATTTTAACACACATATTGTAGTCTCATAGTTTTGCATTCATTTGACATTTGTGAAAGTTACAGCCCTATGCTTAAAGTTAAAGATGTTGGAGCTTTTTACTACTGCATCAAGCTCTGCACTTGCTTTTAAAGAGCTCTTAAAGGAAAGAAACCCATCATCCCAGGATTTGAAGAAGGATGTGGGAGGCAGTATTATGACAACGACTCTCTGCTGGGAATTAGAAGGACTCAAGCCAACAAAGGAATGAGATTCTAGAACAACCTTCCCAAAGCTATTTGGAGAAACAAATAAAGCCAATGAGTTTTTAGACCAAGCTGACAAATTAATGAAGGGAAGTGGATGACACATAGATACTTGCAATACCAAGACCCTATAGAATACCAGGAAGTCCCTTTGAATTATAGAAAGCTGTCAAAAATTCTAAAACAAAGACAGCATGAGTAGCAAAGGGAAGGAAATGTGTCAGAGATAGAGAGCCATCATGTCAGCCAGGATAGTTTATGAAGACTCTGGATGGATGCCTCTGGGCAACAGATCCTGCCCTAAGTTAAGCAGTCCTCCACGATGCTCAAAAGAAAATGAAGGCAACATTAAGAAATTTACTTGAATCATCCCCCGAACAAATAGCAAATTGTGACTGGCTCATACTTGAGAAAAATGGCCAGAGTGAGCAGCTCAGGAGCAGTGCATAAACTCTTATACAGCTGCATAAAGAACTTGCTGAATAACTCTGAATAATAGGACAGCACATAAAAATCAGACTGTTTGCGGATAAATTTCAATAGGAAAAAGCAAAAAAAATAAAAGGTTACATTCTCTGAATAAATGCTTTAATGCAAATACTTTTCCCAGCTCTAATGAAGAGAGTTTGCTCTAGCAGAAGAGAGAATAGGGCTGTGATGATAGATGATCATTTTCTCATTTAAAGCTGCAAGGATATTCTCTTCCATACCTGATTTTTATCCATTGCTAAATGAAAAGGACATCCTTAAGTCATTTAATATTACATGAAATGTGAAGCCCAAACAAATCAAGCAGATCTTCAATCAACACTCAGGGAAGACATGGCCAGCCAACGGTGGAAGGGGCAACCTCTTCAGTCCTGGGCATCAGGAGACAGAGGAGTGCAAGCCCCCTTTCCCTGCCCCCATTGCAGCTGCAGCTCAGCTTAAGCCCTTAAGAGTAATTCCAATTTGACAGCTTGCATGGGTGTGAATATATTTAAGTAAAAAGAAGCCCTGCCAACTTTAGATGAATTAAACAACTGTGATACACACTGGGCCAGATTCTCTCATGCACCACAACAAATTTACAACTGTGACTGTTAACTGGAGACCCAGTTCATTTTTAATACTGTAGTTAACAAAGCTGTATACAGATGTAGTGATTTCTATAGAGATTAGAATGTTTCAGTGTTTCTGAGACTGCCTTTTGCAGTGGATTTTCATGTCAAATTTTAAAAATGGTGATCTGTATTGAGGGCCATATTTGCATTTGCATGTCTAGCATCAGAGTCTGCTACTTACCCTTTCAAAAGTTTTCTGATATGTTGTGATAACACATATAACACTTGTAGGCAGAGATTGTGTTCCACTAACTAATACCTCTTTGGCTCTTAATTAATGTCTCAAAGAATGTTTCCATAGTAAACAAAAACCTAAATGTCAGAAAAGTTTTTATGGTGCTAATCTAAACAGCTCATACTTATTTTTTTTTAATCCACTTACCTAAGAAAGCAAAAAAGGTGTTAAAACTTGTGAGCAAATAACAATTTGCATAATGTTTCTGCAAAAGCCAATGAAATCTAAAATATATGTGTCTGTCATTTTTTCGCTGAATCAAATATTTCAGAAGAAATGTAATATGTTTGTTTTAAATTTTCAAATGTCACTGTTCAATAGAAAATGTCATCTTTTCAGCAGGAACATGGAACTTAACAACAGCATAATGAAACTGCAGTGAACTTCTGGATATGAATTTGACCTACCCATGGTTCATTCTTCATGCCTGTGAGGGGTTCTGGTAGCCTTGAGGAACTGAAATGTAACATGAGTCGGGCTGGAGACACACAGGGACTCGATGCATGCAGCTCCTTTGGATTCTAGCTCTGAGGGTACTCTTGTAGCCCAAATATTAAATACTGAAATCTGAGAGAAATCTCTAAATTAAGATTAAATGTTTTGTGGTCATGTACAAATGTTATCAGCTTTGATCATCTCTTGTCTGGGAGAAAAAGAATTATTAAGAAAGTGGTAACAGTGAGGCAGTGGTTTAAAAGATGGTATCTTTTTATTCAATAGGTTCTACTCCTCTGGGTGAGGGACTATGCTCATTAATCTTTCTTTTGGAACAGGATTTGAAGCCAAGTAAAATCAGAGTGGCATAATTGTGCAACCTTTTTTATGTCCACATATCTGCATTGTTCATGATTCCAGTAATACTATGTTCTTTTTGACTAGGTGCATCTCTGGAAAGTAAAAATAAAGGAATGATCCTTGCTTTTTGGTTAAGTAGGTACTTACCAGGAAACCAGTATCTCTGAACATGAAGAGGTGTTCTGCTCATATTTGTCCATTCAGGAGCTTACACTATGTTTGCTCCTCTGAAAAGAGAGTTCCATGCAAAATACATTTTCTGTGTTATGTATTATCAACAAACATGTTTCTGTTATGGACCATTGATAGGATCAAACCAGGAAAAAAAGCACTCTGTACTCCAAATTAAACTTCAGATGACAAGGGCCAATAGAAACACCTTAATGAATGCTTTTAAAAAAACCTCAAGTGAGGATTGAGAGAAGTAGGGTAATAAGAACAGAATAACAGTGTCATTTTAAAGGCATTTGAGAATAGGATCACATTTATACCACATTTCTGAGAAGTGTAAGCCAAGAACAGCAGCCTTGCCCTTCATCTGCCTCTAAATACAAACTGCTGCCCTCTCAGCTGCCCTCTGCTTTAGACTGACGAAGGCATTCTCATTACTGAGCAGGAAAACAGTTTGAATTAATCTGGATTAAAATTAATCATGACTATTCTTTCTTTCAATTGAACTTTGAAGTGGACTCGTTCTCCCATTTAGCTCATTGCTTGGCAGTGCAAATACTTATATTGGCAGCAGGCAGGGAGCAACAAAGGGACAAGAGCAAGCATTTGGGAACAGAGAAAGGGCAGGGCTGTTCTTTTTGGCAGCAGTGCTATACTGCTTGCAGAATTGCACTGTTAAAGCATCCCATCCCAACTCTGTTAGGTTATTTCTGCTCATGCTGACAGAACCGAAGCAGAGCAAGCTACGCTGGGTGGGAGGCTTGAACAAGGCAATCAAACCCCACACTGTTACAGTGACCAGGGTGTTCATTGGTAATGAGGGCTCAAGTAGTAAATAGTTTAAAAGCCAACAGTGGAGCAATCAGTCATGCAGTTTTTGTGAAGCGATGTGGAGACCAAACTCAGATTTGTGCTGCAGCTGGTTAGCACTGTGCTGCCGACACAAAGCAGCTCTAAAGCCAAGGTAGCCAATTAATGCAATTGGGCAGGCAAGTGGCATAGCATCTCTTACACCATTGCCCTCCTGGCAGCTGGTTACCTCTCTGCCTGAAAAGGGAGTGTAGTCAGATCATTCCTGATCTGACACTCTCTTATCTGTCCCAGGGCTCTTATTTGTTGGTACAAATGTATGTGCCTGTATATCTCATTTAAAATGTCCATAAGAATGGCATAGGAGTGAATGTTTACACCTTCAGGCTGCTTCTGCTCTGAGCGAGGTGTGGGGTCTTCAGCTGCACAATTTTCCTTTTTCTGCAAATATGCCCTCTAACAAAGAAAACCAGGAAAAGTTAATACATTCCAGTAAAAGAAAAATATTCTCTTTATTGTTTATGTGTGTTGGAACACTTACTAAGTGATAGCTTAAAACACATATTTGATGGAAATGAGAAATTGCTTGTGATTTGGAATACACAAAGCACTTGATAGTATCTGATCATGTAACAGTGCACACAGAAAGTTCACTTCCTAGGGCTCTCTGGGCAAGCTACATAGCTTGTTAAGGAGGTGCTTAAAGCACATAATTACCTCAATTTTTTCCATGAACACAAAGTATCTTTCACATGATCAAAAAGTCATCTCCATTATGCAACTGATGCTTTTTCAGTCAAGGGTACAGGAATCCCATGATTGATGGCTCCAAGTGTGATTAGTGGTGGGATGAGATGTGTGCTCACCTGAGCCAGTGTCCTGGCAGGAAGCCAACCACATAAGAGAGAAATTTTGCTGTGGTGGCACAGGACTGCTAGAGGATTCACCTGGGAAGGTGCACTGACCTGCAGCCTGTTTCCATCACTGTGTTTCCAGGAAAGTGGAAAACAGGGAGAAGGTCTGAGACTGGGAACTATTCTTACTGCTTCTGCAAGTGACCAGCACTAGGGAAAAGTGAGAATTCATAATACAGGATGACTTTATTGTCTTAATTACCATTGTATGCTATTAAGAGGACATTCTGCTGAGGCAGCTAAACACCTGTAGATCATAGGGATGCAGCGTGTTACCAATCTATGGATCTGAGCAGCATTCCTCTACACTTGTAAAATCATACTGTTGGATTGTCACATTTGGCTGAAAGAACTTACTGACAAGAACTGATGAAGAGATGTGTTCCCTATGTGTTTGCTCATACTGATGGTGATTCTGGGTTCATGAAATACATAATTCAAGGTGCTCTTTCTGCAATCAACATGCTGCAGGAGACAATGAAACTGAAAAATTTCTGCTCATTCCCCATTCCAGCCTTAGAACCATATTTTGCACTCAAGAAGAAAAATGTGCAGTTTCCTTTGTTTGTGCTGCTTTTAATCATATCTGTATATGTGAGAAGTGTTTGAAATTATTACAAACTTCTACCTCTTGATTACCTCAAGTCTGTATTGCATGAGAGGATTTTTTTAAGGCTATGGACCTACATTTCTAGCAAAATTCTTTGTATTTAAAATCTACCGATGGCCTTATATAGCATTCTTTTTACACATTTCTATTCCTTCAGCTTTTCTACTCATCTGTTACAAACGATTAAATCACTGGATTTTTTATTGTTTGAAATAACTGGTTGCATTACCATCTGGAAACAATACATTTTAAGTGCATAATTACGGATGTTTGAAATCCCAGGAACCCAACTTTATATGCACAAGACTAGGAGGCAGCATGCTCGGAAATGGGAAATGTATTGTCAGCTGTGTGATGAACAGTCAAAGAGGAAAGGAGGAGCAACTTTCCACCATTTGTCTGCTGCCTTCATGCCACTAGCCTAAGAAAGCTAAATTCAGATTTGACTGCAGAGCAAAAGGGAATGTTTTAGACTGTTCCCACATGCACTGAATTTTAATGGTTGCAGTGGCACAAGGGGACCCTAGTTGAGCTGTAGCCTCTAAGTCCTCACCCTTCTTACTGTGAGGCTGGTAACTTGACTTTACACTACTTTCCAGGAACTGCAGAGATGAAGCACATTACATGACAGGACTGTGGAGGATAACCATGTGCGTAATAACTTCACGGTGGAAAATGTTTCATTATTCTGAAACAGAAGCTGCAATATAGGATATTGAATGTCTGCAAAACCAGCATATCTCAAAGGTACTACAGTAAGTTGAAACTTAGCTAAAGCACTGGCTATCAGCTAAATTTTGACTAATCTAAATGGCTGACTCCATCTCATTTCCTACCCCTCCTTTCCTTGCATATGACCTATCTCACAATGTATTCATTTGCCACAAGGTATTCCAACTGAAAATAGGCAGGTCCTCCAGCTTCACCAAAGGCAGCTGCAGGCGCAGCTCAATGTCAGGAATCACATCAGAGCAAGTACTTCATACTGCTGAAAATGTATCAAGCAACTACTCAAAAAAAAAAAAAAAAAAAGTTCATTACATGCAGGCCCAAACACACCATCTAGTGTAAATTCTATTTAACTTTGATTTCATAGTATCTGTATTTTCACTTCTCCATTATCTTTCTGAATTTTTCCCCTAGGATTCCCTTTGCACTGAAAGGCATTTAGCTTTTAGTTCTTTCAAGTTACTGTCTGACAGGGCACTCACCCCTCCATTCCCCTGCTATCAAACTTCAGTACGAGTTGGCTGAGAAGGAAACCTTATACCTCTGACCTGCATAAATGTCTGCTTGATTAACAGTACTACTCCAAAATCAACAAGCTAAAATCCACACAACCAAGTTTACATGTGAAATTTATTTCTCCATTTCCAAATCAGTTTATTTCTGGTCAATAAATCATGCCTCTTCTGTTCACTTTTGTAATGCAGATATCATTTTTATTTGAATTAATGTATAAAATGCACATGCAAAGATCAATACAGCATGTTTCCTAAAACCCACATGTGAAATTAGCTTTTCAAACCAGTAATTCCCACACACACCTCAGCTTTACTTTACCAGCAGCTTGGTACAGGCATATAAAATTATGCAAGAGTACAATTCATTGAAGGATAGCATAAGACGCATGACAACAAGGCCTTGATGTGAATGAAAGGGACTAATATATTGCATTAAAAAGAGAACAAAGCCTATTTTTAAATAAAAGTCAAAAGAAATCCCTATTTCAATTGAAAAAAAAAAAAACAAAACAAAACCAAAAAACCCCAAAAATGCCCAAGCATCTGATGGAAGGACTAACTAGCTTTACATTCTTGGGCACTGAGAAAAGAGCCTTTCCAACTCCCTCAGACTGTGTATGTTTTATTGTATGAAGATAGATGTCCTGCACTGCACAAAGCCTACTCAATATAATGCTAAAAGTTGTATATAATGCCAGATGTTTATAAACATTTTAAAATATTTGTAGATATTTTCTTAAATAAAAAAAATTCATAGAAAATCAAAATGGGAGAAACAATCAAACTGAATAAAGGCATTTCTTATCCTCTTTGGAATAAAATAAATGGCATCTATTGACTCATGATATACTAACTGAGACACACATAAGAAAGAATATGATTAAATAGCATTCATTTGGTGCATTGTTTATGTATTCAGCTCTGATTATAATGTTTCAAAGACAATCAATCATTGATTTTAATTTACTTTATTGTGCTAAAGAAAAGAGTAAATTAAATGTAGAATGTATTTAGCCTTTCTCTTGTATTTTGTAATAATCCAGATGGAGCATATACATTTTCTATTTAATGACACCAGCATGATTAAGCATTAAGACTTAATGAGTAGTGCATTTTTTATGGCTCATTAATAAAAGTTAGAGATAGAAAAGATGTATCGGTCATCAGCTTTGTCTCCTTACTGTGTTTGTACATTTATTAAACAGCCAGTAAATTTGTTTATATGTAATTGCTTTTGTGAGAGGAACCTTCACTGACTTCAAACTGCATGAAATCTTTCTATCCTTAAATGGCTCAAAATCAAAGATGTGTAATTCCTGAAGGACACAGACCAGATCTGGTGCAGATAAATGGAGAAAGATTACAGTCAAGAAGAGCAATGCAGGAATAATTTATGGAAGAAACAGGTTTGACAGAAGAAAGAATTATATGTAAAAAAGTCAAAAGACAATGCTGCAACAAGAACTAGGAGATGGATTTGAAAACCAAACAATATACAAGAGAATGCACACAGAGAAGAGTGGGAGGTCTGAGAAAGGACTTCTAGTGATTCAACTGTTTTATTAATTTGTTTCAGTGCAAGGATGATAAATTACACCAAGGTTTAGACTTGAAGGTTGTCTAGCTACAACCAGACAATGGCTACATTACAGTTGTAACATAGGTACAAATATTTCCTGGAAGTGCATTTTGAAATGAAAAAATATTCCAAAACTAATAGGCAGTTTATGTCTCTTAAAACTACTTCTGAATACAGAAGAGTATCATATGATAAAGGGGGATATTCCAGAAAACCCCACATATATAATTTGATTTCAAAGGGAAATACATTAGGTCTACAGCTACTCCATCTGTCTTCTCTCCTTAAGACAAAAAAATCATAATCAGAAACATCATGTAGAGGCATAATAAAGCAATGAATGGCAACAAAAAACAGAAAAGAAGCAGTAATGAAGGGCTTTAAATTAAATAAGTTCTGATAATATCTTTCTGGTTTAAATGATTAAATGAATTCACATTATCTTTTTTTACATATTTCTATCTTTACCCTCTAACACTCATACACTCTCAAGCCTCCAAAGTGTCCATCGTTTTGGATCATTGTATTTTAGTATGATATTTGTCCTATTTTAAAGACAGTCTTGAGTAATGATGAGTAACAATGACAGTATCAGATTTTATAGCTATGAAAAAATGGAGTCTTGAAATTAGAAAAGAAATTTTTGCATCCCATGTAGCTTTGGATTTACCTGCGAGTACTCTCTGCTTGACATATTTCAATGAGCTTCATCCTACTGTCTCGTCCTAAATACAGGTAAGCATGTTTAGTTCTACAGTTGCCACTCTTTATAGTGCTTCCCTGGTGCAGTTACTGGAGGTGTCCGTACTCGTAATGGTTTGCCTCTGGCCACTCCACCTGGAAACAAAGCTGCATACAAGCCCAGAGCCAGACAACTGCAACGTTGAGGGTGTGCATCAGTGATTGCACTGTAGCAACACGAGTTTCAGGTTTTTATATTCATATCAGTATTTGTATATGTCTATACTTGGTATGTCCCTTCCCGAATCCTCTCACCCATCCCCTGATCCCCTTGGTATCTCCCAGAGGGGAGCCCCTTGTCAGTCACCCTGGAAACTTGAAGAGAGATCATCTCCCATTTGGCCAGGTGCTCAAGCACCTGCCCTCTTCAATTATCCTGCTGAGTGTCCCCTTCTAGAACACCCAACCCCTTCCCATCCATTGGCTTGAATTCTCCTGCGGCCTCAGGCTGTGTCCTGGGGTACATAAGGGAGAAGGACAGGCCAAGCCTTGCCTTTTGCACGTGGAGCTGCAACAATAAACACCTTTCAAACCCACGGCAGAAGCCGCTCTTCATTCCAAAGCCTCACCCACGCTTCCAGCTAGCAGATCTGAGGGAGCCACACAACTATTGTGGTTGGTCTGGGGTAAGCAGCCTGCTGGTAGCAGCCCCCCAAGGAGGAAACCACTGCATTGCACTATTTTGAAAAGGGTTGCTTCCCAAGTAAATTGTGTACAACATAATTAAAAGTGTAAAACTTGCATTAATTTGTTTTTTCTTTCCCTGTTCATGAAGGAGTCAAATAGCTGGTCCACAGCCTGACTCACTCTTCACATCTCACTCAAGCTATATCTGGAGTTTCATTTTTAATAACAAACCCCCCAGAACTTGTCAGGAGACAGAAATGTAGCCTAAAAATCTCAAGCCTAGAAATGCAAAGCAGGAGGAGCATGGCAAGGGACAAGCTATGGTGTGCTCTACCAATTGTTACATTTTACCTTCTGAAATCATTAAACCATTTCAAATATTCCTGAGTTTATTACAGGAATACCAAGGGGCCCCAATCATGTATGAGAAGTCCATAATGAGAGATGATATACAAACACATTTAATTAAAAGTTGTCAAGACTTGTATTGACAAACAAGAGGGAATTCTTACACTCACAGCTGTTCAGATTTGCCAAGCCACATTCTGACAGAAACTGAGCCAGTGTGAGAGAACAACTGAGAACCAAAAAAATATTTCCTGTTTAAAAAAAATATTAAATTGAAAAATTTTCTCAAGATGAAATTGAGAAAAAAAGAAAAATAAAGGAAAAGGAAAAGGAAAAGGAAAAGGAAAAGGAAAAGGAAAAGGAAAAGGANNNAAACGGACTGATTGTCTTTTCCTTTCACATGCAGAAGTCCTGGGGATTTTTTAGGCTGTCTCCTGATCCATTGAATCCTGAAGTGGAAACTTTAAATGGCATTATCTACATAATATCCTCTTGTAGGGATGAGGGCTAAAACTCCAACACATGCTGAGAAAGTCCAGTATTTTTTTTCCTCTTTGATAATAATATGCATTCTAAATGTTGCTTAATGATGCCACAAAATCAATTCTGCATTCTTAAAGAAGTAAGTATGAAACATAAAAGCCCTTCAGCATCTACTGAAATCGTCCTTCCTCTTCTTTCCCCTCAAATGCCCAGGAAAGGCTAGTAAGATAAAACATTTCACCAAGAAAACCTATTAGATTGAGATGGCTTTCTTGAAAAGAACTGACATTATTTCCAAACAAGAAAAATAGAAAATAACAAAATCTGACAAGTTAAATGTAAAATTCCTTACGACAGGCCAATAAAAATCTCATGAACATTTCTCAAAAACCTTTAAACTAAAAATAAATCTTGTTCAAACACACAAGGAAGAGGAAGCACACCACATAGTCTGTAAAACTAATAGGTGATGAAGAAATAATGGAGCACAAGAATTAAGGCCACAGAAGAAATTTAGGTTAATATTTCGCATCCCTCTTTGGCATGCAGGACTCTCTTTATCCAGGCAGGGTTCCACACTGAAACATGACAGCAGATGCACCACAGTCCTGTCTCAGATTGAAGTGTGAGCTGAAAACATTTTTGGCCAGATTGACCTAATGGATAGTAACAAAACTCCAAGATGGACCAGGGCTAAAGGAACTTAACTATGAAACAGCTCAAATAAACATTGTAGGATGTAACCTCTTACTTAACATTGCCTCAGTGATTGCTTCAAGGAAGTATCCAAGAAACATCAAAGTAATAATATTATACTGCACAAAACACTGTAGCAGTGAATAGAATCAGTGGGCATCTGGAGAAACCCTGCTAAACTTTCAGTGGTACCTAGAAACTCAAAGACCATGACCCCATTATGCCACACACTGCAAAAGCACAGAGCAGATTGCTTCTAGGCCAAACAACAAGCAGTAAAAATACACAAAGACTGATAAGGGAGGTGCAGTAACATAGATTGACTTTTGTAGACCTTTCAGTTGCATTTCTGACTGCTTGTATTACAGTTTGCGAGTTAAGTGTTTAACATACACAGGTAAAAATAGAAATGGCAGGAGAAGAAGAATCTAAGGAGACAGATATTGGCAAGAAAAGAAGTTAACTACAAAACATTGCATCTGCTTGTTTTATTTGTGTAAAGAAATCTTACACTGGTGATGAGATGCCTGAGGTAGCATCCCTATGGCACCAGCTTCTACTGAGATCTGTAAATGTAACAGCCTCATTTATTCGCAACTTAATTCTACTTTTTGAATAACATTTAGCACCTACCATGTCAGAGTTTCTTAAAATTTTAAAACATGTTCAAAATTTAATATTACAATTTATTCCCTTCTGTTAAGTTTAAAAACATTGCATTATTTATATAGTACCATGATATTATCATTACATTATTTTCAAAACATTTTCTTTCAAGTGCTCGGGACCTGGTTTACTGCATATGGTTGGGAGTCAATACTACAAACATTTAAAAAGGGGTGATATGACTTTCATGAAGCAAAGTAATATTTCACAAATCTGTGCCAGTTCTGTGAAGGAGTCAAGAAGAGGCATGTGAATCTTGTGAATATAACTACTTAAATCTCCAGAATAATGTAGTGAAGACCCCTTGAAGATCTCCTAGGCAAAAAAAAAAAAAAAAAAAAAAAAAAAAAAAAAAAAAAAAAAAAGCTGCTTTGGGATAAAGGGAGGCTAACTGGCTGACTAAAGGGAACAGCAAATGGTTAATTTTCACAAAAGAATGGAGTCATTAATGGAGTCTCCGTAGAGAACATATACTCAAGCTGATATGATTTGTCATCTTCATAAATGATCATGAATATCAAAGTGACAAAGTTTAAATCACTCACAGGAGTAAAACTGAAAGCTGATTAAGAAGAGTTGCAGCAGGACTTTACAATACTGTGCAATAAAATACCAAATAACATTCAATAAAGATAAATGTGAAGTAATGTCAGGGAAAAAAATGACAATTCTCACTTTATAAAGTGAATGTGAAGCTCCCAGCTGGCTAATACCACTCAGAAACAGAATCTCAAGGTTATAGTAAATAGTTCTAAAAAAAGTCACCTTAGTGCCTTACAATAGGAAAAACAAAGATAAGGAAAAATGACCAATAATTTGGTGAGAAATAGGAAAGAAATCAAAAAGATATAGTGATGCATAATGCAGTGGCATCTTTGGAAACAGTGATAAAGATGGCTGTCAGGCAAGGAAGAATTAAATCAAACTAAATGCCTTAAATTGGAAAGAAGATAACTGAGACAAAGTTGACAAAGATCTATAAAATCACTAGAGGTGTAGAGAAGGTGCAAACCACCTACCCAAACCCAGGGAAGAGACTTCTGAACATTATGTACAGCCAACATTCTTGTTTTAGGACATCATGGATACCAAAAGTTTCCAGGGTTTCAAAAAGATTAGTTTGTGGAAGATAAATATATGAAGTAAAAATATACCTCGGAATAAGAAAATTCCCATGACCCATTTCAAAGGCTGGGAGATCACATCCACAACAAATGCTTTACCAGTTGCTAAAATAAGTATAACTTTTGAAGTTTCTTCTGACAACAGTTATGTGTTAGAGCAAAATTATAGACTTAAATCAACAAGCTAATTGAAGAAAAAGTCAATGGAGGATATTTAGGTATTCAAAGGTATGAAAACTAGAACCAGTCACAATCATTCTCTAATTGTACTAGATCCAAAATTTCAATGTAAGTGGGAAGAACTACTTTCATTGGAAACTTAAGCATCCAGGATAATCCAAAGTAAAAACAAGTAAGGCTGATATTGGTGAATTGCATGTAAACATACCTACACAGACAACTACCTGAGAGCTGGACGTGCATTCAGTTTTGCTTCACCTGTGACAGCATCCATTGCTTCTGTACTAGATACAGATTACACCTGACTAAGCAGCTGAAAAGCAGAAAACTGCATTGTGCCAAACTGATGCCTGGTACTTGCAGAGATACTGTGAGTAAAATACTCTATCAAGACTAGAGATAGATGGTCCCTCCAAATGTAGAACATTTAATCTACTTGTAAGAATACAAGTTCATGTTTCCCCCATTTTCCAAATAAATACTGAATTTCAATCTTTATGTCTGCCAATAACTAAACTCATATGTAAGTATGCTTGGGCTCAAAAATGAAGTATTGTTGAATGACTTTGAAAGTGCAGATGAGAACAAAGGCTTACATTGTTTTACAAAGCCAAGGTTCTGAAAAAGCACTGATTTGGTGCTGGTCCATGAAGGAAATTAAACAGGTAAGAGTTTCAGCTAGGATTGTTCTATGGGACAGAGAAAAATTCTGCTTCCTGGCACACTGTTTCTGTGTTGCTGTGCAGTCAACCTAACATTGAAGGAAGCTATGTACTCATATCATGGAAGAAGAGGTGCACTGGTGCTGTCTTTGCTCTGCTTCCTTCCAAGGAGGTTTTGGCTTCTCCTCCTCAGCTGCAGGACTCCTTTCCTTGCTCCAGCATGGGGTCCCTCTCACAGGACACAGTCTTCCACAAACCTCTCCAATGTGAGTCCTTCCCACAGGCTACAGCTCTTCCAGAACTGCTCCACCATAGACCCCTTCCACGAGTGCAGTCGCTCAAGAAGAGGCTACTCCAGTGTGGGTTCCCCAAGGTGTCACAAGTCCTGGCAGCAAACCTGCACCAGCCTGGGCTCCTCTTTCCACAGGTCCTGTCAGGAGCCTGCTCCAGCATAGGCTTCCCACAGGGTCACGGCCTCCTTTGGGCACCCACCTGCTCCAGTGCATGGCTCCTCCACAGGCTGCAGGTGCCTATCTGCTCCTCTATGGATCTTTATGGGCTACAGGGGCACAGCTACCCCACTACTGGCTGTGCCATGGACTGCAGGGGAATCTCTGCTGTGGTGCCTGGAGCACCTCCTCCTTCTTCACTGACCCAGCTATTAATAATCTTAGGTTTGAAATAAACATAGAGTGTTGCTACCTTCCAAGCCTTTCTCCTCTTTTATTTCAGAAATATAATTATTACAATATTCCAACAGCACATAATACTAGGTCATGTATTTCTTTGAAATGCCAGTGGTTTTGTTACCTATGCTATCGAATCGATTTGCATAAGTCTTGTCACAGCAGAACTGGACAAAAAATTTGGGGGAGGCATCCACCTATGACTAGGTGGAGAAATTGCATCTGGAAGTCTCTAAAATGCCAGACTTCAAGGTCAAAGCAACAGAACAACTATGCACAACACACAGTGCCAGTAAAGAAACAACTAATAAATAACAGGTAGAGACACGATCAGTATACATCCTAAGCAAAGTTAATGGAAGCATCTGCAGAAAAATTATAAACAGAGAAAAATTAAATCCAAAAATGAGAATGTTGTCTTTTAAATAAATAAGTCTTGTGCAGAAGTAAGGCAGTGCCAAAATGATGAGTGAGGATGAGTGAGGGGCAGAAGGTGGCAGTTCGCCATCCAGCAGTAGGGCTACATAAAAGTGCTGCTCTGGGTTTTCTGCAAGGTTTTTATGGGCACTTATGTACCTAATTAAAAAAGACTGCAAAAGACACCAAAATGGGAACACTGTTCCAGGCACACTTGAGTAGGGTAAAAGAAACAGTAAAAAAGCCAAGAAAAAAAGCTGATGTCTTCTTAAGCCACAATCCTCAGATTCTAAAATGAATGCAATCTGTCCTCCTGTTTCTACACTTCCTTTTCATTCATGGCGACTCTGCCAAATCACATGAGAAAGTTAACTGCAAAAAAGATCATCTGTTTCTTCCAACTGGGTTGTTGAGTACTTTAAAAATTGGTAGCCTGGAAATTTTTCAAGCCAGAAGGGAAAATATTCATGTACCCACACATCAAAGTGTTTCTAAAGACTGAGCATACATAGTTATGAACATTTCTCAGGTGATCAAAACAAATGTGTTTCTAAGATGCTGCTGCTTGAAATGTAACAAGCAGTAGGTCAGGGACCACAAAACTGGTTGATCAAACTGAAGCTTTGACTTTACAGCTAAATAAGAAGCAAAAAGTGTTCTCTGGAGGGCTGAGAGCAGGAGGAAATATTAGTTGGGGAAATTATTGGTACTATAAAGAGCAGAAGGGTAATCTTGCTAAAAGAGATGAGTAATACAGAAAGAAACAGAGCTATACGACTAAAAAAAACCCCAGGAAAATAGTTAGGAAGGATTAAATAGCCAGCTGTATGAGATATTTTTTGTTGTGTTAAACTTAAGGCATTGCAACATATCTGCAGATGAAATCAAGCGGTCTTCTGAAATAGATGTTTACATAAGGATGGTTTGTCCCACTTTTTGTCCTTACAAAGTTGAAGCCCCAAATTAATTTGAGTGAAAATTGAACCCCAAATTAATCTGAACATTTAATTTTAATCCAAGTATTCAAAACTGCTAACTATCAATTTTTCATGTACTCAGAATACCATGCTTTGTCTTTCACATACTACTTGCTATGTCTGAGGGAAGTTTCACCCAAATATTTTCTTACGGAGACGACAGCTTCATAGTCGGCAGTGAATTAAAATGTAATATGTTTTGAGGAGATTCCCTTATCTCGCCTTTCTCTAACTTTCATTTCTACTGTAAAGCTGTAAGTTATGATCCCACAGTGATATCCAGCATCCTGTATACACAGATGTCTTTTTGGAGTCCTCCCCTTAGTGGAATAAGGGTGTCAGCATGTACCACACGCTCTTCAGGACTTTACAAACATTTTAGAGGATATAAGACAAGGTAGAACATTCACACGTGCTAACTTTACCTAACCATCCTGCACTTACTAGTGCAGATCAGCCTGTAGTGAAATAATACAGCATTATGTGAGACAATACTTAGAGATCTGTCCTGTGCAGCCATCCAAAGAACCAGACATGATATAATTGTCTTTATTACCAGATAATTCTCCTTTCTTATAATGGAAATACCCTGGAAGTGAGATAGAAGACAGAAGCTTGATTGAGTCAATCTCCTATATGAGAGTCATGTAAGCAGATTTGCATTGGCCCTGACTGTTTTTTGGAGACACCTTAATTCATGAGTTTCAGTGTTTTCACAATGCAAATATTGAGTTACAAAATGAGCAAACTGAATCAAGTAGCAGGGACCTGCAGTGTCAGCCACCAAAAACATCGCTGACACTGGAACTGCATTGGTAGATTAAGAAACACAAACAGAAACAAGAGTTGAGTTAGCTTTGCTGAGAACCACATGAGAGAAATACCATGTTAGCTCTCATTTTGTGCTGCACTGATGATTTAAATTGTTGATAAACATTGTTTTCAGAAATCAGAGTTGGTCCCAGATACTGCTCCTTAAATAACATTTAACTTTTCTGCATTTTTAATATTAGGAGAATTTAACATCTCAGAAAACAGTCTAAAAGTGGTCAGAAATGATCGACAGAAAGAAGATGATCTGCTCAGTTTGGGTTTCCATTTTGCACTGTGTGGGAGTGCATTTTTTAATCTTAAGTTTAAGGTGTTCATACGTTAATGTTCTTTTGTAAAATGATTTGTTCTCTGTACCCCTTTTGTTACCCACGTTTGATTTACCCCTGTTTTTCCCCCAGTGACAGTTCTGTAATTGGTTCTGTATCCTCCCTAAGTTTTCCCCCCCAGAGACAGTTAACTGTTCATCACTTCATAGACAGCCACCTGTTGGTGTCTATCATTTTTGGGGTCGCTCCCCACTTCTGGAAGATTCTGAGAGAAGCATCGAGTGATTGGACAGAATCCTGACTCTCACCTTCTAATGTTCATTGTATGGTTGTTTTGTATGTTGGTTTATGATATGAGCCACCCCCCTGTAAAACCTTATTGGTTCCCTTTCTGTGTAACACCCCCATTTATAAGGTCTCACCCGAGAGTTAGCCGGGGTCTTCGGCATGCTGACTCTCGAGGTGAGGACCCCACGCCGGGGTTCCAACAAACTCGTGTGACCCAGTGTCCCCGGAGTCCCCCCTTTTTACGATCCTCCAGCCGATCACCACGCAGGAGCAGCTCGAGCGAAAAAGAACCCACTCAAAAGAAAAGTGTTACCTGTGCCGAGGTTAGCTGGCTTGAAAAACAGGCACGGTAACAGCACTGCTGCCAGCAATGGTGCTCTGAGTATCATGCAATTTTTTAGTGCTTTTGTATAGGTGAGAGTAGGCAACGTAAGTAGCACAAGAAAAATATTATATCTGGTGTAGTAGTAGTGAAGAAGGGCTCTAGAGTAAAATACAGAAATGGATCCAAGCCAAACATTTTGTATCCAAATTGCTCCAGATGTTGTAGGGTTTTTGTTCAGACTCAATGGTTTGAGAAGCATTTGCCTCTAGACAGCTATTAAAAGGAAACCAAATCATCAAAAAGAAACTAGTCTCTGATGAATTTTGTGTAGCTGCCTAGGGGTAGATGGTGCTCATACATGCAAAAGAAACAGACTGAACAAGACAGCAAGATCTTGGACACGCACAAAAAATTATTTTCTTTAAGGAGGCTCTTCTTTTTCCAGAGGCGTATCAACAAGTGTGTAATGCTGGCCCACCCCACAGTAGAGCTGCAGTGGATTTTAGAGGATTAGAAACCTGCGATGATATAAATAATTTTGATGATCAGCAAAGTCAGTGGGGCACAGAAGACATATTAGAGTTTGGTGTCTGGTCAGTAATGATGTTCTCCAGGGCTCAGTATTGGGCACAGTCCTGTTTAACATCTTTATCGATGATCTGGACAAGGGACCAGGGAATGGAGTGTACCCTCAGTAAGTTCACAGATGATACCAGGCTGAGTATGGATCTGCTGGAGGGTAGAAAGGCTCTGCAGAGAGATCTGGACAGGCTGGATCAATGAATTGAGGTAAACTACAAGGTGTTCAACAAGGTGAATGGCCAGATCCTGCTCCTGGGTCACAACAACCCCAGGCAGTTCCACAGGCTTGGAGAAGTGTGATTTGAGAGCTCAGAGGAAAGGAACTTGGGGGTTCTCGTCGACCTCCGTCTGGATATCAGCAGCTGTGTGCCCAGGTGGCCAAGAAGGCTGATGGAATTTTGGCGTGTATAAAGAATAGTGTGGTCAGCAGGACCAGGGCAGTGATTGTCCCCCTGTACTCAGCACTGGTGAGGCCACACCATAAATCCTGTGTTCAGTTTTAGGCCCCTCACTACTCACAGAAGATTGAGGTGCTGGAGCATGTCCAGAGAAGGGCAACAGAGCTGGTGAAGGGTCTGAAGCACAGGTCTTGTGAGGATCAGCTGAGGTAGCTGACACTGTTTAACCTGGAGAAGAGGCTTAGAAAGACTCCATTGCTCTCTACAACTCCCTGAAAGGAGTCTGTAGTGAGGTGCAAGTCCAATCTCTTCTGCCAGTCTCAAGTGAAAGGACAAGAGAAACGGTGTTAAATTGAAGCAGGGGAAGTTCAGATTAGATATTAGAAAAATAATCACTTTAAGAATGGTTAGGCATTGGAATTACTTTCTCACAGTGGTGGTTGGACTAGATCATCTTGAAGGTCTCTTCCAACCTTGATGATTCTGTGATTCTTTGAGATAAGAACACATTTGACATATTTTAAAGTACATTACGGTTTGTACAGTTATTGAAGGTACAGAGCTAGAACTCAAACGCACAATTCTATTGTATGCATTTATTTTTTTGTTCTTCATTGAGACTAGAAAACAGTATAGCAGGCATCAGATATCCCTCTTCATAGCCTGCCCTAGCAACTTTGTCACAATTTTCTTCAGCTGAACCCTGGTCTGAGACAGGCGGCCTGCACAATTGCTGTCTTCACCTAGCAAGGGCAGTGTAGTTTGCTGAGGAGAAAAGATCCCCACATGATTTTTCTGTTTCTCATCTTATGGCTAATGATCTGCACCAGGGGGTTAAAAAAGCAACCCGCATCCACAGCCCACAGGCAGTGAGAAGCCTATGATTGACATCAACAGCCAGTAAAAGCTGTACTAATGCTGCCCTCAGGCTCTCATAGGACCACCTCCTCCTTCCTCACTTCTGGCTGCTATTATGTTTTGTGCAGCTTCCTGCATATCTCCTACATGATCTGAAGCAGAATATGTTGAACAAGCTACAGTTTACATTATCTGCAAGCATGCAGATAAGCCTGTTGGACACATTCATTATGTGTCTTGCTTGGAGAAGGACAAAGCTGGACAGTGAAAGTTTTATTTTTACTTTCTTATTTGCAAGACAGTGAGTCTCAATCTTAGGTATTTTCTTTCAATGTTTGGGATGCAGAATACTGTAAACCAATGTTCTGTCTAGGTCTGAGTTGGTGAAAGAAAGTGACAGAATTGCTAGTACATGCTAATACATGAGCCAGGTCCAGAACACCAGCTTGACTGTTTCTGCACAACATTTTCTTTTTATTATACATACAACCAGAGATTTGTCTAATGGGCATAACAACAATCCCAGAACATGAGAAATGAAACCATGTTGTACTTGTTACTGTGAAGGCTTTGTTCCACGGGGACTAAACTGTCTACCAAACCGTGCTAGTGTAAACACACACTAGATTCATGCCAAAAAACAGTAGGGTGAAACAAGCACCAAGAATGTCAGATGTTTTTAACCTGACACTGAAAATTTTTTGCCATCAACAGCTCTTTTGGCTTTTTCCATGTATCAGAAAGGTACAAGATATAGGAAACAGGTTTCAGCACCCTACAATATTAATAGGCCAATGAGGTCTGTATCCTTCCCTTTGCTACCTCTTTTACTTCAGAAAGCTGAAGAGCTTCAGCTCTGTCTGTCCCAACATTGCTCTTCCCATCAAAACAGTGATGGGTGAAAAACTAGAGCAGACCTTCCCTTGTGCTATTGAAAACTCGTGAAGAAGCAGATGAATGAAATGGAAATGATTTCGTCCACTGCTTTGTGTCCCTATTTTGTTATCTGGTCCACACATGCATAGCTGGTGTAAGGGCTTTCTGAGGTTCGTGCATTATCTTTGCTGTGAGACAGGAAAACATCATGTTCTTGAGCTGTCAGATCCTACTTCCTCTGCAACATTTTAAATGAAACAATTTTTCACTCTCTGAGTCATTGTAAACAAGTTTTATAGTGCTTTCAACCTGGCTCCATTTTGTGTTGCAGAAGAATTGCAAGTATTTAGGATTTAAACCCTTTTCTCAGAACATCAGGCTGGAAGAACAAATAAAGGCTTTATCTCTAAAAGCTTTCAGAACCATCCAAAACAAAGTTCTTGCATCTATCAGTATGAGTTGGCATGAGACACTTTGCTCATTCAAATGAGAAAAGTACAAATGAAAAATGAATACAGAGTTTTGAAGTTCTCTGTTGTATCTGTCTCTCCACCTACACTCTTTGTTCATAATTGGAAACACTTCAGGCATGGACCCATCTTTTCATATCTACACTAAGTGCCTAATCCAAAGTGCACCACTATTGATGCACAAGCTTCTGTACTTCAACAAGCTTCAGATTAGGCCATATATAAATAGCTATATACAGGAAAGCTCCTGGCAAAATATTTGGAAACTTTGACTCTCTAAATTTTGCACAATTATTGCACAATAATCATTTCTGCTACCACCAGGCTACTTCTTCCACCTCTCTCACTGCCCTCCTAATGCATACATGGGCCATCAAAGATCCCCATGAAACTAACTCATTGCAAAGGAAAGAGGCACTTACCATAGGTTCACAGGCAAGTTGAGGGCTCAGTGTCAAGTATGGGATAATGCATATTCTCTGTCCAAAGCCCAGGAACCAGTTCATTTGGGCCTTAGGGCATGCAAATATGGTCACAGTCCATCCTGCTGAATTTGTACTTTTACTTATGGAGCTAGAATACTGTATTGGAAAATCTAATGAACTCTATATCCAAGTCTTGGAAAAGACTGGGCAATATTTGGAGGCAAATGACATTTCACTTAGCTGGCTTCTTGGACACTGAATGGGGACACCACATCCAAGTGACTGCCAGAATTGCAGTTTGTGTCCAAGTCTTGCAGATCTATAAGGAATGAATCAAGATTAGCATCAATGGCACAAACTCTGCTGCACCAATATCAATGCCAAATCTGCTAGTGACCTCAAGCACTCAGACTGAGTGGACATTCTGGGAAGTGTGTGTTCTCATTTACTGGGATTTAGTTTCTCTCCAGAAACAGAAACATTCTTAGTGTGACACCTAGTGTCAGGAACAAACACCTTATAGACTCAGACTCAACAGAACAAGGAACTAGCTAAGGCAACAGAACTGAAAACTCAAGCAACAAAAATTACAACAAAACATCATAAACATGAACTAATATCTAAAATACAGAAAATTCTGAGGATGAAAGAGGTGATTTTTTGAGAAATAAATCAATTAAAATACAAAGTGGTCATCCTCTGTACTCAAACCCAACTCTGACTTATTACTGCTTTGGTCAGCTCAGTGTATTTTGTTCTCTGGACTCTGCTTATACAGCAACTACCACAGTCCAGTTTTATGGAAGTGTTTCAGGTGTCATTGTGGGATGTAAACTATTCCTCCTGACTTCAAAGGGCTCAAAAAGAAACTCTGGGAAGCAGACTTTAGAGGTTAACATATTGACTTGAGCTATTGCTGAGTTTGTATGTTTTTAGGTCGTCATGAAACAAATTCAGAAAGAAAGTAAAGATAATACAAGAATTAGGACTTGATGTTCAAAATGTTAAATTCTTTTCAAAATCAAGTTAAGAGCACCTCAAGAAAGGTGCGGGGAAATGTCTCCAAATCATTTTCAATTCAGCAATTCAGGGAATTGATTAATTCTAAATATTAATTACAATTGATTAAGAGCTGGCACTTTTAGGCTTAGATTTGCTTAAACTCAGAGGTAACACTGTTGGAAAGTGGACTTCATAACTGACGGCATCTTTTGACCAATATTTTTATAAATGCAGGCCAAACACAAAGGGAAACATAGGTTTGGTGCCAAGTTTTTGTAAGCTGAAGGCTAATCTGGCAGTCAGGCCTCTGGAGACAGATTGATGGCTGGATTTCTTGATTCAGCAAAGAGGAATTATGTTTGGAGCAGGCACAGTGACATTCACTGCCATCTTCTGGAAATGCGTCTGAAGTACTCATGCAAGAAGCATTCAGAGCAATATTAAGGACCTAGCAAAGTGTTAAAACCACAAACAAATCACTGAATTTATTTCAGCTCTCCTTCAAACCCAAAACTTTCTCCCAAATGAGAAATTTTCCTAAATAAATCTCTCATTTTTATAGAATACACTTTCCCACAAAAGATGACTGCAATAGCAAATCCCCGAGTACTTACATGTATCAGCTCAATTTTGAACAACTATACAGAAAGCTCTTACAACAGCAAACTTACACCCCTTCTGAAGAGTTCTGTTGAAAAAGGCACCTGTACAGAAGCTCATTGCCATGATTATATTGATCGGACAGTTTCATTCTATGAACAAATGTAGTTACAATGCAGCAAAAGCAGCAACTCTTACAATATTTCTACAAGCATTATATTTAAGGAAAGAAGCAAAACGTGTCAGATTTGTAAGTTACATACATTAAACAAACAAGTTTGTTTGCTTGTTTGTTTGTTTGTTCGTTTGTTTATATGAAAGTGGATAATTTTTTTTAACTGCCTCAATTAACAGGCCATTATTTCCTGGTTAGCTGGCTAAGTTCCTGTAAGGATTGTGATTTTAAAAGACCAGGAGTAATAAGTTCAAGGAAGCTGTTCTAGACATGAAAATCAAGGCTGTTATTAAATGTATTTGTGCAAAGGAACCTGTGGACATAAAATCTATCTGCAAAATACTTGATGATGATAATATTAAAATGATGAGAGCAAAATAAAACCTCTTATCCTGAACTGCATGGAATTAATTTCTTTTGTACTAAGGTAAACAGAGACTACGTGGTCATTGTTCCCTTCTTACCAGAGTCCTTTTTGTGCATGACACAGCAGATCCTCCTCATGGATCTGGTTTTCCACAGCTACAAAAAGCAAAACAAAGTCAGAATGAAAAGTATCCACACCACCCCCTGCTACCAGCCTGTGAGGAGTCCACCAAAACAATAAAATAGACCCAGAATCTCTTTTCAGCATAACTTTGCATGAAATTGTGCTTTCCTTCTGAAGGAATCACATGGGTTAGGCAAGCCATGGATGGAGGATATTGCAGGACTCTTATTCCCAAGGGCAGGAGAGCCCACCAAGTGCTGGGGGGGTGGGTATTAGGTATCCTCACACATATTGCTGGTCCCCCAGTACTGACAGAGCTTTCCATTGCTATGACAAATAGGGGTATGAGAACTTTTGTCTCCTTCAGTGTAGTCATCATTTAAGTGTTAAAGAGGTTAGGAAATGTGTAAAGCAGGGCATAAAGAGATTTATTTTTACAGGTTGCTCCCCATGTTTCTTATTTCATGAGTCCTTGATTCCAGCCAAAACCTCTTATTTAGCTGTAAGATAAATACAGATATTCAGTTGAGAAAATCAATTGTTTTCCCCCAACTATTTTAATTGGACGTGACTTCAAAAAAGACAGAACTCTAAAAATTTTCTTGGTGAGCTTTAACTTACATCTGTATGCAAGATGTTCAGCAGAAATTAATCATGCCAATTTATTAGGGAGCCGCTGGTAATTAATAAGGTGTCTGCTTCTTCCGTGTAACACATTTAATGCCCACTGCATAGGCAGTGTGGAACATCTTTACTCTTTATATGGTTACAACAGATTTATTCTGCTGCATCATTGAGTAATCAGTCATCTGTTATCTTCATGAATTTGAAATATTTCTATGACTAGCAATAAAATCACAGAGCAGAAAAATAAGATCACACGAGGGTTTGTATTTTCTTTATAAGTTTGTTTTAAGGATTGTAAAAGGTAAATTAATTATTTTTTAAATATTTCCATAGGTATCTTGTAACAGAAAATATACCCAATGCACTTTTAAATGTTTGGATGCAAACAGAGCCCAAACAAAGAAACAGCTCAAAATTCATTTCAAAATTTACTTTACAGCAGACAGACAGTACTTTAACACAGAACATTTGTTTTGAGAGGTCTTCCTAGTGAAAAGAAGAAATTCCCAAAGGAAAGGGTTCAGTCACAGGAATGCCAGATTGAAGGAACATATTTTCTAGAACTCATACATGCATTAGTAGTGAGTAACCACTTACAGTGCTTAGTATGTATGGCACACATTGAAGCCCTTATTCGCTAACTCAGTCTAATGCAGGCTGAAATATTTTCTTAATATTTTTTAGAATCACTCATTAAAATCAGTATCCAAGGAGGCTCCAAGCTCTAACTGAGTAAAGATGCTCCATCATGTCCCTAAAATGTATGTTTAGCTCTAACAGCATGTTTAATTAAGTGTTCTTTAGAATCCACAGAGTGAGTAAAAAGTTCAGCTCATTTAAATATAAATAAATATTCCTAACATTCTTCCTGGCATAAATATTGCCAGAATGAATGGAATATATATTTTACTTTTTCATATGGAACTTAAGAAAATTGTTTATTCAAACACTGTTTTGTGAAACAGTATAAAACTTCTGTACTTTTCAAAATTAAACTTTTCAACTTCTTCAAATATTGTCATCATTTTTTCCAAATATTCCTTTTCCCCAAATTTGACATTGATAATGAACAATTTTGTCCCTTCCCAAACAGCACTTTTCAGTTAATCTATGTTCAGATGAAAAGAGTTATCCTGCGCTACTGGTATTTTAAATTTGCTGCAATTTGACTTTTCAAAATGCAGAGATTTATTTCAAAGAAGTTTAAAGCACAACTGTCAGGAGCAGAAAACTACAAAGCAGACCTAAGAACTACAGCTTTGTCTGGAACCCCTCAGGAAATCTGGCATAAGGATGACTAATATCCTGATAAAAAGATCTTGACTTGATAGTATTGACTTGATCGTATTAGTTACTTTAGTACTGTTGTGATATGATTGTACTTCCTACTTATGGTCCTGGGACACTGTAACCATCCACAATCCTACATGCTTTCCTTTTGAAGGGTGAAATTTTGCATTTCTGAAATGCTCCTCCCTGAGCACCACTTCCTTGTTCTTCAATGCCGTAAAAACTCTTTTTTAGAAACTCTGTGAATCCTCAAAACTAGAAGGGTCAGAGGATCAGATACAATGGAAATGGACGAGAATATTAGCATTCTTTGACGTTTTGCATTCTCAAATACATGGAGTTATACTGCCAACCAGTGCCCTATGCATAATTAAGCAATAGTTCAAGAGAAAAACTTGAAAGTACTTCCAACCATTGCATTTCTGATATGGGTCCTTGTTGCTGGATGTTCTAGTGCATCTGGGCTGTTCATCATAGTTTGGTAGCAATATGGTTTTAGTCTATCCCTCCTTGGTGAGTCAAACGCTGTTTCCTTTTTGCACTGTTGAAACTATGAAATCATAGCATCATAGAATATGTTGAGTTGGAAGGAACCCAACAGGGTCATCAAGACCAACTCCTGGACCTAATCAGGACACTCCAAGTATCACACCATGTGCCTGAGAGTGTTATCCAAATACTTCTTGAACTCTGTCAGGCTTGATGTTGTGACCACTTCCCTGGGGAGTTTGTTCCAGTGCTCAACCACCCTCTGGGTGAGAAATCTTTTCCTGATATATCTAATCTAAAGCTTCCCTGACCCAGATTCATGCCATTTTCTCCAGTTCTGTCACTGGTCACAAGAGTGAAGAGATCTATACCTTCACATCTGCTTCCCCTCTTGAGGATGTTGAATCCTTGAGACAATGAGGTCTTCCCTCAGTCTTTTCCAGGCTGTAGAAACCCCATGAGCACAGCCACTCCTCATTAGGTTTGCCTTTCAGACCTGTCAGCATCCTCGTGGCCCACCTTTGGACACTCTATAAAAGCTCAATGTCTTTTTTATATTGTGGTGCTCATCATATACACAAGGGAAATGCTGCCCCCAGCACTCGAGGTGAGGCTGCCTCAGTGCACAGCAGAGAGAGACAATCTCCTCCTTCAGCTGTTGATGCTGTGCCTGATGCCCTCCAGGACAGGATGGGCCCTCCTGGCTGCCAGGGCACTGCTGACTTGTGTTCAGCTTGCCATACACCAGGACACCAGGTCCCTTTCCACAGCACTTGTCTCCAAGCTCTTGTTCCCCACACTATTCACCCAACCAGGGTTACCCCATCCCAAGTGCAGAATCCAGCAACAAATCACCCAACAATTACATTCATCCAGGACAGATGAGAAACTGTCCATAGGGCTTGCTGTTTGGACTTTGATTGTGTAAACCAAGATACTTTTAAACATCCTCTCAGATGTAGATGTTCATTTTTGATCTGGGGAAGAATTCAGTCAGAACTGTTCTGCTCCAGAATTAGTCCCAGGAGAAAGTTTCTGATGCTTGTGCATTACTATATAGGCAGCACCCTTTGCTATGCTCACCAAAATGCCATGTGCTTTTTGCAGTATGGCCTATCAATGAATGTTGCACAGTGCTTTGTCCTTTCCATCTCTTTCACAGCTTCTTTCTTAGAGGAAAGATGTAACTTTTGAACTTTTAGAGAAGATTATACAACGGCCATAAAAGAAGACTCTCTACAGAGTGCATGTCTGTGAAAGAACTATTTAGAGTTTAGCCCACAATAACTTACTATTGGTTATTTGAGATTGTCAAGATACTATTTAATTTTTGCTCACTTTTGTACAATCTGTCTTTACCACAGACCAGAATACGCAAAATGTCTTTAAGGCTGTACCAGAAACTTACATGAGGAAGGAGCATCCCCCTCAGATTTCTGTCAAGGCTAGAGCCAGCCACCTGTCCTTCACAGAAACAATTATTCATGAAAGAAAAATTAAATGGATATTGATTGAGAGTTCGCCTAAGCTAATGGTGTGATCAGACATTAATGTGACTAATGGTAATGACCCCTCTGGATGAATTACGTGGTAATAGTGCTCCAGCTGCTTTGGCTTTGCAGAAACCAGTCAGATGACTGAGAATAACTTTACTGGTCTTTCTTCAATTAATCTCTTTTGACTGAAATAACAAATTAAAATCATGAGCACTTTTGAAACTGCAGGGTGGGGGGTTATTACTATTTCTGTAAGGCATTAAAGGACACTTAAAATCTCCTTGGCTACTTGAAATTCAAAGAATCACTTAACAGCTCCTCAGGACTTAGATTTAGCATAGCAGTTACCTGAAACCACGGCCTGATATGGCAATCCTCATTCAGTAAAAGGCCATTGTAACTTAAGAGCTGTATCATGAACTCATTACACAAAACAAGTATGTCTCAAATCCCTTTGCAGTTACTTAGCAATGTACAAATTACAAATAAAACCTGCAAGGGTATTAAATTTCAAAGTCATGATATTGTTTTTCTGATATGCTCTTGATTATTTTTAACAAAGTATTTTGAACCAAAACTACCTATTAGTTCTCACTGCCCCATATTTCTGGCTGGTGTGTGTACCCTTAATACCGCAAAGCTTCCTTTTCAAAAAGTCTTTGTCCTCAAATGCTTGAGTAAATACTTCAAGAGTAGAGCTTCTTTTCAGATATTTAGGGAACCATGAAATTAGGTCTAAGTCTAGTGTACAATCATTTGGTAACTACTATGATGCAAGATGCTGATGGTTACAGATTACCAAGATAAATACTTCACTCCACAGACAACATAACAGTTGCCTGAACAAAACTATCCAGGGCTACAGTATAGATGAATATCAAGTAATAGGGTGAAGTTGGTATATTTTGATATAAAATTACTGATTTTTCTTTTTAATTACTGAAATGGTTAGTGGAACAAATTCTGGTGTAGTTTGGGAAAAAGCATCTTATTTTCCAAAATGCAATTGCTGACATTAAGTCTGAATGTAGTCTGATTATATACACAAGGGAAATGCTACCTTCATGTTCAGTAGAGTGGTTTTGAAAGAAAAGAGTGCTTGCAATGACCACGTTAATTTCTATCCAGAAGTATTCATTAGTATTACAATACTAACTCCCTTCCTGAACACAGATGAAAAAGTGGCAACAGAGTTAGGATAGACCTGTGCAGGTTTTTAAAAATGTAGCTAGAGACGGAAACAATATGTGGTAAAGCTATAATATATTACAAAACATAAGGTGTTGAATTTGCCAGTTTTCCCATAAGTGCTGAAAATACAGAAAAAAAATAGTATAAAAAAGTAAAACAGAAAATATGTTCAATGGTCTTTTATTTAGGCATCTTACCTTGCCATAGACAGTTGCATAATAATGCAAATAGGAAGATACCCAAAGAAACACCCTTTCTAGTTTCCTTCCGTTCTTTTTCTGCATGAGATTTGTTTTGCATCTGGGTTGGGTCTTACACTGTGAAATCATGTGGGAAAAAATAACTCTTGTTAGTACAGAGTCTTCTCTGATCAGGATTTTCAACACTTTAGCACCTATAACACCATATTATATAGATCAAAGTGCCAGCAAATTAGAATGTAAGAATGAGTTAGGTCCACAGCACACTTACTTTGTTAGACCATTCCTCTGGAACATTTCCTGGAGAGAAAATCAGCACAATTGCACTGAACCAAGCACAGACTGCCTAGGAAGCCAGAGCAGTTTTTAGTGCAACCTGCAGTAGTATCTAGAAGGTACAATTCTCTGTCAGACCAGCATGTCTTCCCTGCTGCTTCACTGAAAGAGAAATAAGGATAAAAGTTCAAAATATGTTATAATACTCTGGAAGTTGAAATCTAGCATAGAAAAAATTTCCCCCCCATGCTTCAATCTAGTGAATAACAGCAAATAGAGAACATACATCCTCTACAATTTAGACAAATACAGCTCCACGCTGCCATGGCCAAGTGCTAGGACTATCCTCATTTGCTACATTAAAGCAATATGGGAAATGACTACACTACTCTGTAGTTACTTCTCTTGCATGTGCAATAGAAGCATGACATGATAAAGATCATGGAATGATGTTAAACTACCTTTGTGCCTTTCTGCTCCTTTTTCTAAGTCCTCATGAGAAGAAAAAAAAAATAAGAAAAACAAACATTCAAGGAGACTGATGAGCAGAACAAAACATCTCCTCTGCTATACCTGCTGTTCTCTTCCTCAAAGCAGTCCTGGACTAGAGGAACCAAAATGCCAATCCAAATCAATTTAGGTCTAGCTGGCTATACAAGTCACACCTACAGAAAACCTTCCATTTTATTTGCTGAATTAACCTAGAAACGCTACATAGCTCAAGCAGCCTGGACTCAGAACATGATGCCCCATCATTCCTCACCATGCAGTACTCAGAGGTTCTGCCCATGAACTCGAAGACATGCTGGGGACAACCAGGTATTTAGATACCTATAAAACATTGTGCCCATTCAGTATCTAAGAGCACTCTTTGCTTAGGCAAAGTCTACAAAAACTCATGACTCTGCCATTACCCACCAGAAAGGAAGAGAAAGGAGAGGGAGGCAGAATTACATGATAATCTCAAGGATTTATTTTCTCATTGCCTCACAAAACACATTATAATTGCACTACATGCAGTAGAAAACTAAATAATATTTTTTTCCAGGTGAGGGTACATCTCTACCTCCCTAAATACAGGTATGGTTACATCTTACCTTTGAGGCCCATCTATTGGGTCAAGACCCCAAATATTTACATTTTATTTACTAGTCCCCTGGTAGGAAACTTCCACAATTAAGCCTCATCTTAGGCAGTCTTCCACTGAACAGGACCAATTCCAGAATCTGAATATACATACAGTCCCTGAGATTCTTTCAGAAATGCAGTTGATCTTCACTAACTACATTGACTTCACCACCTTGCTTTAAAAATGTTTTTGTTCCTGGGAATAACTATCTCCTATGAGAATGGTAAGCAGAATATGCTAATAGGTTTCCTGGTACTTCAGTCTAAACAGGTAACTCTGTGCTGTCCATCAGAGCAAGATTCTGCTATGAGTGTCTGAATTCTTTAGGGATTTTAATGTACTATGTTTAACACAAGCCATATTGCAAACTGAAAAAAGGATTCCATTGGTTTCACTTTTGAGATTAATGTGTTTGAAACCAGATAATTTGGAAAGGGCAGTGGATGGAGATGGGTGTATATCCCCGATACTGATGGAAGGAATATTCCCTTTTTAAAAGGTAATTGTAACTTCCAGAAAAAGCCATTAAGAACTGTTTGTTTGATTTCAGTAGGAAAGAGCCCAGCTCCTTGCCAAGCTGATAGAATGGGATGGAGAAGACAAGGAGTGAAGTTTTTTGTATTCTTAAGGGCACCTTTTTTATATTTAGGTCAAAACCTAAAACTTTCATAAGAGAGAGGAATATGTTTGTGCTGATTGTGATTTTTATCCTTATATGTAAAGGCTGAAATGTTCACATGAAGCTTTGAGCAAAACCTGAAGAGGGGATGAGGAAGGAAGATGTTAAATGCAGAGACTGCTGGAAGCAGTTTATGAGGAACTGCTTTGGCAGCAGTTCACAGTAGATCAAGTGTTGAAAAACTGTTTTTTGAAAAACTGTCTCAGACCATGTTCAGAAAGCACCAGAATGCAGTAAATGCTTCTATTGATTTTGCATTATTAAATCCAGAAAATAACCTACCTTTGCATGATATGCAATTTACTTGATTTAATAGACTAATAATTCTGTCTCTAAGACCAAAATGAAAATCACAGTGATTATTCACTCTGAAATAAGATGGCCGAAGAGGATTTTTTTTCCGTATTCTGTAAATTACTCAGGAATGTTTAAAAATACTGGTTTTAAACTGTTAAACTGCTTCACCCTTTTTACCAATATGAACTGTTGGTCCCTTGGGATCTACTACTTTAGGGTGCTGACAAAAAATTTGGTAGGAGGCAATGGAGTGTTCACAGTGGTGAGACTTGGGTTGGAGCCATAATAGGCCTTAGAGGAGAGGGGAGATGGGTCTTAATGATACATATTGAAACTGGAAGATCAGATGTCCTTTCAGGGCATCAGTGACCAAGTGAGAGTTACATTGCATGCATTTGTGATTTGACATCTACATTAAAATACAAACAAGGTCATAAAAATTGAAACTTCAAGATGATACTCACCATGTCCCAGTAGCACTGATTAGTAAGAAATGAAGACTACAGTCACTGTACTTAATGCAGAAATGTGACTTTCTCTCATGTAATGTATCTCTGTTTGGAGGCATATTAAGATAATTTTTGCATCTTTAGTTTGTAATTTAAATCTGTTGGGTTTGCCTACAAAATTATCTCACATGCATTCAATTCCTGGATATTCTACTAGAACATAAAATAAATATTACCAAGGACTTAATTATTTGAATGTTTTATCCAGTGTTCATAAACTATATTCTCATTCATTGTAACACAAAATCTCCTTTAAGACTCTATAATTAAATTCTACATCTGGAAACCAGATTTTTTTTTCCTGTCTCAAATCCTGAACAGAAGAGACCGAGTCCTTTAAATGCCTGCTGAACTCTTCTTCCCATCGTGCTTCACTAGTGACCTCTAATGAGCAGTAAGGAAACTGCCTGAAATTCTTAGTCCTTTACAGAGAAGAAATGTGCTTCCTAATACGGGTTTATCCTCTCAGAGTAAGCAGGAATGCTCGCAAGAGTTGCTGGGTTAGATTCCTGTGCTATGCTTCCTAAGAAGCTGCTTTCCAGAGGAACATGTTATACAACCAGGAAGTGGTAACTGTAAGTTAGTAAAACGTCCAAGATACTGGCAGATTAAAACATATCTGCAGACATAATACATGATACTCATGTACTCTGTGTCTCAAAGTCCGGAGTGTTCCTAGAATCAGGTTTACAAATGCCACGTGAATACAGTGAAACCTGAGTATTTGTGAGAAGCAGCTTCATTGTATATTATAAAAATAGCACACCACTGAAATAGTCTCACACATTTCCCTCTTGGTATGTGCTTGACTGGTCAGGAATTTTACTCCTGAGGAATACTGTGTACTACGTCAAGCACATGACGTTGAAAATGATGTAAGACTTTGAAAATATTTTAAAGGCTTCAAATGGTTAACAAATTTTTATTTTAGTATTTATATTAAATGCTTGTCAATTGTATTAATGTTCTGTTTACCCCTTGTCCTAGTTTACAACATAGTTGACATTACATAATTTGACAGTCTAGTAAGAATGCCTAGGTTAACAGCTCTTACAATTACAGTAATTACAGTACTTCCATCTTCAAACAGACTATTATGGTTATCATATTTTTTTCACTATAAAACTATCTTTATGTGATACTAAAAGAGCCTCCATGTAAGGGTTAAAGTAAACCAGAAATGTTTCCTCGACCCAAACAACTTCAAATATCCAGGGACTGACAAAGTTGTCTAATTGTGGGAATTTCTCTAGGACTCCCACATGTTTTCATCCAGGTTTCCAGGAGAATTTCACTAGCTGTAGTGTTTTTAGCAGTCCAACACAAAATTTCTATTTCTAGTGACTGAGCAATTCAACTCCGAGGAAGAATACTGTATAATTGAAGAATACTGAAAATTGCTACAAGATATTTCCTAAATTGCTGACAATAATAACATTTATAGGATACAAGATAAAAATAATAATTTTCAAAAAATTGGAAGTTTTAACAGTTTCAACTGCCATCAACAAAATCAAAGGAGGACATCATATTACTCAAAATAGTCTGGTGATAATTAGTGGAACAAGAAGCTTTTTTTAAGAAGAGACAGGGGAATACCAGCACAAGTGAATGACAGGGTCAGCTGTGTGCTCTGAACTCCCACAGAAAATAGTGTGAAATGAGGGTAAAGCTGCACTCTCTCCCAGAGGGCTGTGGCCACAGTCCCCTTGGACCCACAACACACAATAAGCTTGACAGAAACCAGATGCTGCAGTAAAAGCCATTCTGCAACAGCCTCAATGGGGGTCTACATGTCATTATTCTGGAGTAAGCAGTCATAACAGGGTATTATTCCAGAAGTGCTATCAAGTTTTAAATTCTCTGTGTCACTGCATAATAATTTTCCTCTACTGAAGAGGCTGTGGGCAGTTTTAAACTTATGTACAGACTGGGAATTGGTAAAAGCCATGGGAATAGCAGCATGTTACTTGTACCTTTGGGAAAAGGACAAACAACACTCCAAAAAGACACATATTAATGAGCTCTCTGTGTACACAGCACCAAGACAGACACTGTAAAGTGCTGAATCACTCAGTAGGAACTCAGAGCACTCTTTTCCCTTGGTGCTGCCTGTTTAGGAAGCACAGAAAGGCATGGACAGCAATTTTTTACAGAACTCTCACTGAAATTAATGCTTTCTAATTAATGCTGCAGTGTTGCACTGCATTACTGCAACAGTACCCAACAGCTATGGCCATCGTGTTAGGGTCTCTGTGCTTCGACAGCAAGGCTTCACCAACACTTCACACAAGTGTTTACTTCACCCCAAGGTGGTGGTAGGCTCTTACCCATCCACTGAACCTGGGCAGGAACTGAGTCACAGCAGGAGAAGCTTCAGGAGCTACCAAGTCTGCAACCTCCCTGCACTCAGCAACTGGCAAAGAGAGAATCACACTTTTCCTCAGTCTCAAACTGAATATTGCTGTTGGGTAGAAATCTCTTCAGAAAAGCTTCAGGAAGTTTTCTAACCCCTGCCCTGGGTTAGTTTGGCTAGAAAACAAATGAGCGGGTTTATGGCATTATAATTGCAAATGTACAAGCTTTAAAATTTGAAATTTTTTTTACTTCCTTTGAGACAAAACACATATTCACAGCAGAAAACCAGCATAGTTGTATTTACTCTCAGAAACTTCACAGTCAAACAATTAGCAAAAAACTGAAAAATTAACACTAAAGATGTGTTGGCTATGTGCACTATATCTCATAATTAGGATACAAAGAGGATACAGCTTCTAACATATTTTTGAAAATGATGAAAAAATAATTCTTCCCATATGACAAATAACAGCTGTGTTATAAGTAAGAAAGATAGAAATTACACTATTGTTTTCCCAATTTTCTAAATGGACCATGAAAACCAAAAGTTAATTCTCCTTTTATTTTTTAGAGACTGTTTAATAGCACTATAATGTTTTTATGTATTTCTCCAAATCTCCACATTTTGTCAGCAGTAAAGGTGAATATTTTATGTTAATGAACCCTGAAAGTATTCATATTAATATATCAAAAAAGCTCTTGATTAATAGTCTTAAGTAAGATAGTTTTGTTTTTACAAAATAAATAAAATTTCAATCATACTCTTACTAAAAGAGTAAGCAGTGCTATGTAGGTATCCTAAAAAGTAATCACATGCTCAGCTGGAATAAACAGGACTTATTTGTTGCCATAGAGGCAAAAGTCTAATTCCCTGGGTAGTGTCTCAGGTCTCAGTAAGATACTTGAGAGTAGATGGGAAGTTTAAAATTCCTTGGAGGAAAAGAAAACCCAAGTGATAGAATAAACACTGTCTTATAATATGTAAGAAGAGCACAGAATGTACCTGTAAATGCAAACACAGCTTAGGGATTTCAGTGCCTGCCCCATGAAGAATACCCACTGTCTGTTAAAGCCCTTTGTAACTTACATCTGCTCTAAGCTAAATTAACTCATGGTACTAGTTTTGGGAATTGCAACCAGAAATCACATAAAGGAGAATTTCATCCCAGGACAGAGTTATGGGCTACAACCTGAGCACTGTCAATGGCCTCCTATATAGTGGGGTAGTATATAAGTCCCTAGAGAAGTGGGGCTGCAAAACCCTCTCTGCTCTCAGCCTGTAAAAGATACAAGTCTATCTCCATTTCCAAGGTATGAAAATTGGCTTTTCAGTTTACAATCCCATTTAGTAGGCCCTAGTAAAGTCTCAAAAAGACACTGCCGTTATACAAAACAGAAATAAGTCTGGTAAAGAGGTGAGTTAATGTTTAATTGACAGCAGTGTCAGAACATTCTTTGGATACAGCAAAATGTAAGACATTCTTTCACTTTGAGAGCCAAAAGTGATCCTACAAATACCTTCCTCTACCAGAGTGTCCCTATTGTCAGTCCATGGTCTACACTCATCTTCATCCCAGATAAAAACTTCTGCATTCTGACAAGTCCTTTTCTGATCTTTGACTGTAAGCAGCCCAGATCACAAACATCATGCAAAACGAATCCAAGCCTCTTCCTTCTTCTAATTCCAATGTAGTCTTAAGGTAGTTTCTTAAGAGAACCACAGAAATCATCCTTAAGCAGAAATCTGAATGTCCCAGCATAACATCTTTAGCAAACACAGAAGTCCTTGGGACACTCTGCTGTGGAGGAGGTTGTGTACACCAGGACTTGGGCATCTGCATCAGGGTTCTGAGTCTCAGCCTGGACACTTCTAGCACAAAGATCACTGTTTAAATTTGGACTGAAGCAAACTGAAAATCTCCATTAAACCCTCACTTGTCCCATCATGATTTTCTTTTCTTGCAAAAGCCTTACTAAGAGACACAACTGAAAAGAGGAAAGAGCATATCTAACACAAGTGTTCAGTACATGAAAATTTATTCATCTCATTATTTTATTTTGTCTCTCCTAATGTTATAGCATAAGGGTAATTTCTTGGCAGATGAATTACATAAACATTGATTAAAAAAAATTCATTTCTCTCATTAAATTGCATTTATCCAATTACCCATTAAAGTGACTTGTAATGCGAATGCACATTTCTCACATGACATTCCAAAGCAATGAACTGGAAAATGACACCTTGCCAAAATGGCACATTCACACATCTGATAATGGAATTGAAAGACAAAAAAAAAAAAAATCCAACCAAACACACCCCCCACCCCCAAAAAAAACCAAAAACAAAACCAAAAAAACAAATGAAAAATAAAACAAAACAAAACAAATCTCCAAAATCCCCCAAACAAACACCAAAAGCTAGACAACAAAAACCCCACATAAACAAATAAACACCAGAACCAAAAATTGGACAAAAAACCCCCCACACAAACAAACAAAAAATTATAAAAAACCCATGGAAAAATAAAACCCCAAAACCAAACACCAAACAAATCCCCAAACTATTGCCAGCTGATTATATCAGTTTTTGTTACTGTCTCAGAATCCATGATGTTGTTTCGAACTCATTTATCTAGAATAAAGTAATTTTGTTTTCCAGGCAACGGTGGTGAATCAGAAGCATGAAAACACTCTACTGACTGCCCAAAAAGTAGTTTGGAACTAGAAGAGTTCCGAAGAGCAGAAAAATCAGACTCATCTGAGACTCATTCAAAGGCCTCTGGAAACAATCTCCCAAATCAGTCGGCATTGATGGGTGCAGACAGGCCTCAATGGGCTCTGACTGTGCTGAGCATGGTGTGGGCCCAGCATTCTCATAGGAATCCAAGAACAATGAGCCAGCTCCAGGCCACAGAGCAACAAAGCTGCATTAGTGCAGCTCTGTGCCCCAGTTATCGTGCAGTAGCAAGAGTCAGAGCTCATTAGCTCAGGAACTGTGCTAAGCTCATTTATACACACAGTGTCTTCAAAACTAAGCTGCTAAGTCTGTGAAATGTTGAACTGTGTTTGGGAATCTACTAGGTCAGACTGCATCTCTGCACTTTGGGCCACTTCTCAGAAAGAAGATTCTCCTTTGACCTCAGGCAATGCAGAGGTCAGAGGCAATGCAAATTGACTCTAGAGTCTAAACATCACATACACAGCTTTACCTCAGAAAAAACCCTGACCTTTTATCCCTATGCATACAACAGGCTCACTTAAAACCTTTCTACTAATACAAAACATGTGACTACAATTAGTCTTTTTTTTTTTTTTTTGGTCAATATGGGTACTCAAAATAGTCTCTCAAAGAAGACTCCGACTAAAGTGTAGGCTTTCAAAAGAGATGAGACATTTTAAATACAAAGGCTGAGTCAGCAGAGATATGTGCAGGTATTATTGTGTATATCTTACGTGCTGTGTTTTATAGACCTTTTCACATTCCCTTGAGTGACCTGACTGTATCTGCTTTATTTTGGCACAAAAACAAAAATTGCTCTTTGGTGCTCAGCTGTACCAACAGGGAGCTAGGAATTGCTCTTATTTATGACAGTCTTCTGAGTATTGCTTAAAGAGTTCTGAGTGCCCCAGATCTTCATGCTACTGCAACTGTCTTCTTGGAGCTACTCTTTGCTAATACAGGTGCTATGGTTAAATAACACTTAAGAAGGTCTATCCCATTCCAGTCCTATTGCAGTTGAATCTTCTCCATAACACTACTGTGTCAAATCTGCTTTATAACTCTGGGCACATACAGGCCAGCCAGGTGATCAGGCCTATGCTTCTGGATTTGAGATCTGTTCACCTTCTCTTTATTCTCAAATCCGAAGAGGTCTTGTGAGCAGTGAGACACATATTTGCTTGATAGCCAGCTGTTCAGAACATCTCTGGTGACTTTATCTACATTATCTAGGAGGTGGCTCAACCACATTATTGGAGGCAGAGTCATCTGAACTGCTTCATGCAGACCATGTTCTGAAAGCAGTACAGCCACACCTTCACTATCCACACCTACCAGTTTAGCTCAGCTAGAGGTTCCCTGGTTTCCATGGCTAATGAAGCTTTCTCCTTTTTCCAGTCATATCTTGCATTAGTTTGCTGGATTTTCTTGTTCATTAATTACATTTACTATGTTTCTGCCTATTCAACCCCTGAGAAACTGAGATCAGATAGCACGTATGAAAAAGAGGAGCGAGGAAAGAAGACACATAATTGTATTTCTATTAAATGTGCACATTTATGAGCAATACACTCAATAAAAGGAGCAAAATCTACCATGTAACAGACGTATGTTCATACCATTGTATCTCTTACTGAGATACAATTTAGCCACAAAAGAATTGTGCCCATGGATCCACTGAGTCATTATCTCAAGTTGGCTCTTTCTTCATGTCAGTTTCAGTCAAGCAATATATGTATCACACAGTTCTGCTTCAGAGTGCTTTGGCATAATTAATTTCTGTGACACAAACCCTGCCATTGTTGTCAGGTTTGTGGTGTTCAGGTTTGTGCTGCCTATTTGGGTAAGAGAAAGCATGAACTCTCTGTACTGCAGCACAGCTACTCCTGAGAGGACTCTTCCTGCAAATCAGCTCAGTATTACCATCAGGCAACTACAACACTTCTTCCTGAGCCAGCAAAGGAAAGTTCCTTCTCTGCTGCAGTAACTGCCTCTATTTCAGCCTGGCCCCAAGCCAGTCCAAGTCTATAGGATCCCACGGACTACATCTTTTCCCATGTCCTCAAAATGAAGGGTTTAGAACAAGAATGCTAGACTTGCTCGTGTTTATTCAGAGAGCCTTTTCTGGTTTCTTGAACAGAACTACTGATGCTTCCCTCAAAATAACAGAAAAACTTTGGCTGGAAGGGAACTTTGGAGGTTATACTGTCAAACTTAAATACCATTCTCAATTCACAGTTCCCTGCCTATTATGTCAGGATGACTCTTAACACTGAAACAAATTACAAAATTTGTATTTGTACTATCATGATTATAAAATATTAACAAGAAGATCTAAAGCAGGAAGAAAACAGAACTGTGTGGGACTTGGAATAAATAACAGAATGATTTATGCAAATTATGTTACACAGTAGGTTGCTCCCCTTTGCCTTGGTGCCAGTTAATCTTCCCTCCCAGCTCTGATGCTTCTAATGCCCAGAAGAATTGAACATATTGATTTACAAATGTCTTGAAAACATTTAGCATTCTTTTGGTTATGTTAGTTTAAAATAAGTAAATGCTTGACAGAAGTAAAGACCAAAAATAAAGACAGTGAATATCAAGATTTTCCTAGAGTAGAAAATAATGAATAGAAGAATATCTCTCTCTAGGGAAAGAAAAGTTGTATTTCCAGAGAATTCTAAAGGTTTTATTAAAAACAGATTTCTGTCTTGTGAAATTACAAGTAATTAATCACCTTTCTAACTAAAGGACATGCTATTTAACATAAAAGGGATTGATATTAGTACCACTACATTCTTTATGATGTGAATACAGCACATAGAGATTGCAAGACTTTTTAAGGGGCTGGATGATTTGTCAGCAACTCAAGAATAGTCACTTGCTGAGCCAGCTGAAGGTAATATGAGCACTTCAGGGTCCCATGCCAGGGCATAACCCAATCACCTACGAAGATTAGAAAGGAATGTTCCTCACATGTGCAGTCCTGAGTAGCTGGCTCTCTGCAGCATAGATCTTGATACTTGTTTCTTAACCTTTTCCTTGAGCAGAAGCTTATCACTGTTTCTAGACTAGGTGTACAGCAGAACTGATTCTGTATACTAAATCTTGTCTTCTTATCTTTTTACTGTTATAGGATTCTTTGGTGAAAAAGAATAAAGTCCTATTATATTATATTTTAATATGCAGATGACTTCCAAGGTAATTTCATTTACATTAAATATTTTATTTCTAATTTATTTTCACGATCTGCCAGGCACTGCAAATGAGAATGCTATACTAAATAAAAATGCATAGCTTTACACTCAGGCAAATAAGCTCAGCATCATAAAGTTATTCAAATTTATGAAAAATATGGAAAACTTCCTTGATTATAACTTGCAAGTATGTATTTTTACACTATTTAATTGATTGTACTTACTAGATAACATGATTTAAAAGCCACATTTTAATGCTGTAGGCACCACTGATAATATTTTAAAGGTTTCAATAATACATAAACGAGATTATAAACACTCCTCAGACCAAATCACATAATTCAGTAACAATGTAAAGTAAACAGATCCTCCTACTCCCCAGAGCCTTCATATTGCCACTGGCAACCCCCAATGAAAATCCAGCTACTCGAAGTCACGTGGGTGAGCAGAAGGGCCAGCTTTGCAATCAGTCCAGGAAGCTCAGATCTTTTACAGATATAAGAAAAGAAAGGGGAAAAAAAAATGAGTACTTCACCTGCCACTTTCTCTTCTAACTCTGACTTAAGACAAGTTCCTCCTTTGGCAGTATAGGGTGGCATGGGATGGAAAACATTCCAAGACACACCTTGGCATATGTAGGTCAAAATAAACTCCTTAGCATTATTTTTAAAACTTGTGAAGCTCTATGAGAAAATTTTTATCAATAGCCTGTCTATAGAAAGGCTTTAATAAACAGATAGGTATACACATATTTAAGCTCACACACAAAACCACCACATACAAACACATACATTAGGACAGCATACAAACTGTGCTTAAACCTAAGCTACTATACACCATACAAACAAAAAGGTGATATTTATATCCTGCCTTTGAAATGATGCGAACAAAAGAGAGAGCCTAGAGTGGGCCTCATTGAAAGAAGATGTGAAGGTGACAGCAAAGACATTGCTTTGATCATTATGTCTTGAGGTACATCTCTTTCACTACAGGATCCTGGCATAAGGCAAAGATAAAAGTGGGCAGAACCACCTAAAGAATGACACTTCAAGAATGCAAAGGAGTTTTTTTGTTTGACTTGATCTCTGTGCAGGTTTTCCCCATGGGGCAAGAATGGTCTTCCAATGGAGATACAAACATCATTTCCCCTCTCACAGAAATAAAACTTCAGAACCTCACCTGTTTTCACAGAGAGCAAGATCCTATAACTCCCCTCATGGGATCCCTCAGCCCATTTCTGTCACTGCATTGCAGCAGTGCAGCTCTATTCTCTTCTTTTTCATTAATCCAAATGCAAGCGGCAGCCTACTTTGAAGAAGAGAAACAGACTTAGCTGGTCTATACTTGGATACTTTAAGAGGAGGAACTACACAATTAGGGATCCAAAACACGCACTCAGTTCTGTTGTGGGGCTAATCCATCACCTGTAGGCTGCTCTCATTTGTGATAAGAAATTATGCTGAGACACACCATGGACTTCTGGAGTAGGCAGGTGACTACCTGTCTTGCCTTTTTGTTACAGCAACGTCCTCCAGCCAGACCACTGATGGCCACTGATGAGTCTATTTGTATAATGGAGTATTCATTCATAGAATCATAGAATATCCTGAGTTGGGAGAGACTCACAAGGATCAGCAAAGTCCAAATCCTTAGAGTAATTAGCTGCTTATTAATACTTTTGATTGGATTAACTAAGCACAGTACCGTCAATCTACCTTTCTTCTCAGCTCCACTGCACGTGAACTTAGATGCCATTTCTTTGGCTTCCACACTCCCCTTAATGTCTCAGTATTTTCCTTTTTGAAACAAAAACTATCTCTTCCCCAAGATCATGTTGGATACATCAGGTTTGCCAGCATTACATTAATGTCAGGTGTGGGTATGTTCTACTCCTTTTCTTAGTTCTTAGGACACGTCCTCCCCATGTAGAGAAAGCACTCAGTGTTAGGAACACTGCTACCTTGTATTCCTCTGGTAATGTCCACTCAAAGCCTACATTATGGCTTACAGTTAGATTTTATAAAAGCATAATTAAAGACAGTTTAATCAAATTAGTAAAGTATATTTGGGTTTAAGCAATTTAAGTTTTGTTTGGGTCACATTTACCCACCCAAACACAAAAAATTCGCTAACTGTACTTGCCACTCCTTCTCACTTGTCCCTTTCCTGCATCCCCACCCTTCTCAGCTCCATCCCACAGTCCAAATACCTTTCCATTAATAAAACATTTTGTTCCAAATGTACCAGCATGCAAAATGTTCACAGGCTGTTTTTCTAAATTAACATTAATGCCATTTTAGTAGCCAGTCATGAGTAAAGCAAACAGGCTCTTGAAATAAGATATCTTCTTTACAACATTAGGTTCAACACTTCACTACTTCAGTTAATGTGTTGTGATAGGTGTTGTAGGTTCATATTACTATCTTCCTGTACATCTGCAGTGAAGTCTCACAGTGCAGTGTAATTGGACCTTCACAACCTCACCTTTCACCCACTGGCAACGGATAATAGCACTGTTTGTAAAACACCCTACTACAAAGAACATAGTAGCCTGATAAATTCAGAAAGATAAAGAATGACTTTGTAAATGGAAGTCAGTGGAAATTTCACCACTAAAAAATGAATCTGAATTTGCATTAGAGAAATACATAGCAAGAAGTTTGAGAAAAAAGTATCAGAATTTAAAGTCTTTTTACCAAGATGAAGATTTAATGGTAGTTGGATCTTGGACTCCACAGGCAAGTATGTTCCAACCAGATAGCCCTCTAACTTGAGGGCTACAAGCCTATGGCCAGAGAATTTACAGAGGTGAATCAGTAAAGTTTACTGAAACCAGAAGAATTACAGTTGGTATGATCCAGGTCTATGTGCCCTTCAACACTATCTTGGAGCCAGTATAGGAGCTGTGCTTATGAATTTCACACAGGAAACAAAAAAGCAACAAAAGGCAGGTTCTGTTGCTGGCATTGCTCCATGCAGCTATTTCTCACTCATACTGCTGTAGCAGCTAAGATCAGAAGAACTCTACCATCACAGTAAAAGACAGGCTCCCCGTCCCAGCAAAGGAACACATCCTGTAAGTCAGCACACATACATGGATGGCCAAGGAGTACTAGGAAACGGTACCATCCTATTGATTACAGTGCACCAGTCCTCACCATGGGCTATTTTTTTTTTTGTGGCCAAGAGTTAATTATGGTGTGTGAAGAAGAAAGAACATAGAAGGAAGTACATGAGTGCTTATTATAAAACAAAACATATGGGCAAATGAAGTCAGGATCTTAACTGATGAGAAACAATAACTTTAATCCTGATATGGAAAGTCAGATGTCAGACAGACAGGCATTTGTCAGCGTGTGGAGCTGGGACCCACTCATGCTCTGAATTCCAGTCTGTTATTTGTGACTGTATAATATTCAGAACTTGGCACCCTGCCTCCATTCCACATAAAAGCAAGGGAATGCTGAAGGCCCTCAAAAATGCAGGAACTTTTGCATGTGTAATGTTAAAAGATTCAGCCTGAAGATCTTTTTAGCTTTTTTAAACCTGCTATTTTGAATGTTACCTTTCCTGGACTTAGCCTTAAATTTGACTAGCTTGACTAATGAGATGAAAATAGGAGCAGTTTTGAAGTTCAGAGTCATCTGAATTATCACAAATGAATGATAACCCTTCAATGTAACCGATCTTCCATAGCCACAAACCAGAAAACTTTCCATTGGAATGATAGTGCACTTCCATGGCAAAGGAGTTTCTCCCCATAATCTACAGGATATACTATCATGACCACCACACCTACAAGATACCTAAATTGTAAGCAGTAATTGAATTACTACTACCTGCTCCCCAGAGGAAAACACTAGCTTATACCTGCCAGATGGAACTGGCAGCTGGCAACTCAATGCACCGCAGAGACTTTATGTAAATAGGCTCTTAACAAATGAGTATTCTGGCTTCCTGTTCCCACTCCTTTTAAGTCTAACACCACTGACTCCCACTCCCCAGCTTGGTTGGCTCTTGGACTTAGCCTTTGCTCCTGCCTAATTCAGACAACTTCATACACACACACACACAGAAACACTTTTTATTATTTACATATTTTATCACAGTAAATATTAATTGCATGTATTTAATCAAAGACATTGCTTCCACTTTGCTTGCAAACAGACTTGCTTTGGCTGCGTCATGTCAAACAAAAGAAGTCACATATTTCTGTGTCACAGACCTTATTCTTCTGATTACCAAATACATATCCCCATCCCCTCACTGAGGGGGGACAAGGTTAATAGTACAGCAAGTACATATACTGCTGCCCTGAATGTTCAGTACTGCCAAGTGTTTTCTAAAGTTAAGCTGCACTTAAACAAGAGTTAGCATGCTTAACTACTTCTAATAAATGAAGTAATTGCTTTTACAGTTTAAAAAGTTTAGCAAAAAATTAGCTTTTACTTGTCATTAAGTGCCACCACGACTGAAGCTTACCAATCCAGTAATTTTTTTTAATAGAAATTCCTGAAAATATTATAGTGAAATACACAGGAAAAAAATAATAAAAAACAACCAACCAAAACAAACAAAAAACTCAGGGGCTATATAAACAAGTAGCAAAATGAACCACTCTTGAAAGTGTTCTGCTCCAGTAGGAGGGAAAGACATACCTGTGGAAAACTGAAGTAGAATTGAAGTAGTAATGGAAGTATTACAGGTGGCAGAAAATGCTCATTGCAGAATGCCTTAAAAATACACAATTAAAAAAAAGAAAGGTAAAAAAGTATTCAAATACATTATTTACAGTCATGCAGTAAAAGCTAACCAGAGAGAAGGTATGAAGAAACTTCATTATCTATCTCAAGAGAGTCATGAAATAGTGTTTTAGACCAACTCCTCTCAGATCTGTCCACATCCTACTCATATCATCAAGCTCCAAAGATTAATGAATAAAACACAGAACATTTTATTACTAAAAGTCACTTACCTAATGAATATAGGATATTGAGTGTGCCAAGAATCTATGATTAAGTGATATTTTTTCACTGAAAAGTGAAATAGGCTTAGAGAGAAATTGAAATAGTTTACTTCATGAAAGCAGCAACCTTAAGCTGTATTCTTTCACCTTGTAAAACAAAGGACCAGGTGAGGGTTTAGAAATGCTAGCACTAACTGATATATCTAAGACTTTGTCTCTATACTAAGAAGTCCCATTTCTTACAGGTTTTGGATATGTGGGTATGCCTACCCTAGGCAGAAGTAGCTTCCAGATGAGAGCTCTCTCTCAGGCGTGTGAGCTCATGCTACAAGTTATTCCCCCAGAATTACTTGCAAAGAAAGAACATGACAGCGTTCTAGCATTTGATCAGTTCTAGTTTACTGAAATGTGTAATTTTGAAGTGAGTACTATCATCTCATTTGCTGCCTTGCCCCTTTACTACAGCCACACTGACACTAGCTGTGGGGCATCCCTAAGCAAGTGGCCTGGACTGAAAAAGCTTCCTACAGGGCAAGCTCTATCAGTTACAGCTGTTTAAAAAAAACGATATTAGCTATTTTTTGCAGGTGCTTTCAGTTTTTAAATTCTTCTAAACAGTGCTAAGTGAAGTCTCTCCATTTTTTTCTGGAATGACGGAGTATGTAAAAGCCTCTCAAGGCCACAGAACGTTTCATATGCTAATACACTCAAACGTTATTTATTTATAACTGAAGATACAAAGTTCACTAGAGAGGACTCAGTTCTTTAATTTGCCAACAGGATGACTAATCAGCAAGTATGTGCTGGCCAGAGCGTGGTAGCCATTTAGATATACACTGACCAGACAGAACACACTACCTGAATCCACAGGGATGATCACAATTCTCAGTGGAAGATGGGAGGCTATTGAAGCACAGGTGAGAGAGAGTTTAGGGAGACAAAGGAAAAAAAATCTTCAGAAATTTAGGCACAGTGTATTCTGCTGCTCCTTGGACAATTTGTTTTCTTTCCTAATGTGGAAAATTCACAAAATTATTTTATTAGACAGTGTGAACTAACAAGACTAGTTCAGACACAGCATCTGGGGTAAGCAGCTATTGTTGATGGCTGATTTCATAAGAATATTCTAGGTTGATTTTGGAAAGCTGCCAAGTCACTCACAGAAATGTACCATCCATCAGGACAACTTATTAAATCCATTGCTATTTCTGTTCATCTATTCTTCAAGCTTAAGGATCCTAATTAATGGCCAATAGAGGTTTTTGCTTTTTAAAGAAACAAAACTCTAGAGCTTCTGACTAGAAATTTCTGCTGTTCAGATAGCTCTTTTAATATCACTAATTTTGCTCCAGCAGTTTTACCAAATGCAATTGTAGGCTACAGATCTTTTTGATTCTTTCCTGCTTTTGCTAAACAATTCAGATATCTTGAAAAGGGCAGGCAGTACATTGGCAGGAAAGTACCTTCTCCTTCTTATTTTTCCTGCTAATTTCAGTTGCATGTATGATGGCATGGGCTGGGAATGGCTGACTAAACCTCATTCTCTTGTTGCCACACTATGAGGATTGTATATGAATCTAAGATAATTGAAATAATACTGATCTTGGTTTGTTGTAGTCTTTATCTGTAGTGCAGTACTATTTGAGCTCCATCCATTGCTCTCATTCTGCAAGGTATGACTTTCTTTATTGAGGAATAATAATATAAAGGTATTTATAAAGGGTTATTTCTCATGGTCTCCCAAGAATATACATTATAATTCTTACAGGAGCACAAACAAATGTTGACTCTTTTCTTCTGGGCATCTCATGCCCCAGGAAACAAATCCACTCATTACTGTGTTGGTGCACAGGGACATGACAAAAGGCATCACTTAAATTCTAAATATCTTCATGGTTTATGCAAAATCTAATAACCAATGAAAAATCTTGCTCTGAGAAGTTTGCTTCATTCTCAGCCTTGATTACACTCACAGGGATTAATTTACCTGAATCAGACCTGGCAAAATCTGCAGTAAGACCTCCAGAATCCAAGCAATGCTGGATCCCAGACTACTAGGCCACACTGCTGATCCAAAGGCCAAATGCTATTTGAGTTACTCCTCAGTGAGGTTGATCAAATCAGCTGAGAGCAATGAGAACAAGCTTTTGACCTACATTTTACCTTAGCAATTTAAAACCAAACTTTACTTCAGCTTTAGCTATGTCTGAACCATGCTTTGCCTAGCTCAAGTTCTTTGTGTCTTATATTCTGGATAATTACATCCTTCTGAATGCCTCTCAAACAAATGGTTCCCTTCTATTTGTCAGTAACACCAACTATTTAGAAAACATTCTAAGACGACATAAGAATGCACAGTTATAATAACAGGTGTCTACTGCCATAGAAGCACTGTTAAAACAAACAAATAAACAAACAAACAAACAAATAAATAAAAGAAACACTTCCTCATTAAGAATAACCAACTTAACTACACCTTACTTTACTGCAGATTCAACTTAGTCATAAGTGGAACATCAATGCAGAAAATGCAGTTGTTTATGTTTGGATAATTGAGATATTCTTCACCTTTTCTTCTCTCTCCCTCTTTCCAAAACATCGGATCTGTTTCTCCACAAGTGGTTAGTGAAATTTGGCTGATAAATGCCCATGGCTGGATGTTGATTCTTTGAACTGCCTCTAACCAGAAAAATGATCAGCAGTTCAAGTGTCAACTTGATAATCCAGGAAACAAACAGTAAAACCTGTTCATCACCCTCTTTGCCCTATATTTACCCAAAGCACATTTTTAAACACAGCCTGCTGGTGGGAACTGGCTAGCAAGATGCATAGTTCACTCATCATGCACTAAAACAATATTATCTAAGCAATAAAAACTTCTAATTGCATAAGTTTTCAATCAAAAATTTTATACTTTCTTGGACTTTTAAACATGATATTTTTAATGTCATCCTGAGAATTCTCTACCTCTTTTCAATGCAGTGTATTAAGACAAAATAATTTTTCCTCTCTTGTTGAAGAATGGGCTTTTGAATAATAATATATTATTATATATAGTTTCAATAATCAATTGAAACTAATTTATTAATTAGAAATATATAATTAAATGGACAGCTGTATCACCGAAAGATCAACATGAATAACAGGGACACCAACAGAATGAGGATAAGCCCTTTAAGCCTTCAATTATTATACTTTTTCATACAAGAAACGCTACAGCCTATTAGCAGTATAACAGATGCCTTCATGACAAATTCAGATAAAAAACTGTGAATGGAAATAAACTCAGAAAACTATAGCACTGATTTTGGCACAGGTGAAGGGCGGTTTAAAATATCTTATTCAGCTATGATACAGGAAGTGAAAAATATAGGCCTAGTTTAATGGTTCCTTTAAGGAGATGTCACTTATTCTTTCATACTAATACTTTCCACTCAGCATCCTATTTCACTGTTAAAGACAGGTCATGTATTTGCAGTTCTTTTAGAAATTAGGAGATTAAACACTGAATTCTCTTCTTCTGTAATTGTTTCATTGCTGCTTCTGCTTATCACCTTGGATGTGTTTCTTTCTGTCAAACAGCAGAGTCACTGTGTTTGAATGAATCAGGACAGCAAAACAGCTGTGACTGCACTAATGCAAAGGTATTTATGGAAACAAAATGCACAGTAAAAACATGCATTTATTTTCCAAGCAGGGCTCATTAATTGGTGACATTCTTTTAATATAATCATTTATGATATGTAGTATAATTTAAATTAAGTTTAGCTGTAGTCTCAACAAGAAGTCAATGAGGACAGTCTGGAGTGAGAGTAAATGTGATTCTTGCCAAGAGAAAGGATTTTTTATTTTCTCTTTTTAAAAGCCTGACACAAGCAGGAAGACTCCGACTGACTGCTGTGTGGTCTGTCTCATAGCCCTTGCCTTTATTTAGAACTCCCATTTTTATTACTTCTGATTTTTATGGCTTTAATTTCTTTTGCCTTTGCCTTACCAACTTGCCTTATGAACCAATTGCTACATTCTTTTTCTGCCCTGTTTTTTTTTCTCCTAGAAACAAAGCTGATATTTATCTTTTTGTGGTTTCCTGTACACCCTTACAATGTACCAAACATGTAGCTCTAAAACAACTAAGCAGATTAAAAAATGGTGAGCCATTCATATGCCCTTTCACTTACCCACACTGTTAGCTTTTCTCTTTGTCATCTTTCCCAAAAATGACATTTAAAATATTAATTTCAATTTTCATTACATTTCAGATCAGAAGGCATTGTCACATCATTTGTAGCAATAGTCACCCTGGCAAATTTAAATCAAATTAGGTGTTACTTTCTCTAAAAGATCTGATATCAAGCTGTCCTAAGCTTCTTCAATGGCACAACATGGATCCCATAGCCTGTACATGAATTGTGCTCAGGTGATCCCAGCAGGAAAATCTGCTGCTTTCTGCAAATTAATCTAAACATCTGCTTCATCTAAAAGCATATATCATGGTCAGATTTAAATGTGTGATCAGAGATATCAGGCAGAAATACAAGAAAAACGTTCTCTGATCAGTAGAAGACAATAGTGCCTCTTATCTAACATTCCTCTTCAGTTTACAGTTGCCTGGGGACTGGGAGAAAAACATCCTGATGCTATAGGAGATCAACAGAACAATCCAAATGACAAGATCATGCAGAAGGACGGTAGTCGGCATAAACATACAATACTGTATGAGCACTTGTACCTCTGGGAGTATATTTTAATCTTGTAAGGGAAACTTCTTGGACAGAAGAGCATACAAGCAGGTACTGAATACACCAGTTACAAAGTGCTGGCAGCTGTATGCCAAGGTAAACAGAAGTAAGGAATTTCACAGTCCATTTAAAGCCAAAAAGTTTGTTCACGATGAAACAATAGCAATATCCTTCTATTGCTAGAAGGATAATATGCTTCTATCCTTCTATCCATCCCTGCCTGTCCAGTGGCTTCAATGTTCTCAGTATCTCTTTTCTTACCAAACTGCCATTTTCAGTAGTCTAGCTTCAGGAAACTGCGTCCCACACTAACCACAAACAGCTGTTGTCTCACACAATTGACAGTAATTGCTGCTTGCAAGAATACAGTCATATATCCATTTTTTACTAATTATTGTATTTTCAGTACAAGATTTTTTTGTGTGTGTGCTCTTCGTAGGACAATTTATTCCTTGCATTGTACTTTCCAATTTGCTGAAATGTTAATAATCCATCCTTTAGCTTTTCTGTGATAAATTCTACATAGTCATGAGTATACCTACTCCTCCCTAGCAGCTTTTAAACTTGTCCAGCAGCTTTAGTCTCACCAAACAAAAGGGAAGCATCTCAAAAAGTATTAATTACTAACACATCATGTGAAAAGATGACTCTGGTAGAGTGTTATAACCAAGTGAAGTTCAGATACTCAACTGTACTAGATACCAATTAACGCACATGAGAGAGACCAAGAAGTAGGCTTCATTAATTCTGATGTTCCCAAAACTAGTTGCTTTTACTTCTACTGCTGAAGTGATATCAGTGTGTCGACATTGATATCCTGTTACTTGACAAAGCATCTAAGTGTAAATCCCATTTAAAAATACTGATTAATGGTCTCCAGTAAATTACTGTTTCTGGTTAGCTTCATGGCATTACTATCCAAAACACAATGCTGACCTTTGATTTGAGAAAAGGCTTCCTTCTCCCCACATCCACTTGCAAAGCTCTCGAATTTGCAAAATTGTTTGTTTAGACTTGAAACACTGTATTTATGGTCAGGACTCAAAGCTGGGTTTTGCTTTTTTCTTTCAGACTTTTAGCGTCATGCCAAACTGGTATTTAACGCAGTCTTAAACTGTATCATCAGTACAAAGAGGCATAGGGAACTCCTGCAAAAAAGAAGTTTATTTTATCACAGTAAGTTAAAGGTATTTTTAAAGCCTCAAAAAGCCTAGTTGGGGAACTCATCGTCTGATGCGACGAACTTCAAAACCTTTCCCTCTATTGCTTGCAAAGGTGCTCTCTGGAAGGTTTGACAAGCTGTTCCATAGAATCTGTCACAGAATGGGTCAGGTTGGAAGGGACTAGAGCGGGTCATCTGGTCCAACCTCCTGCTCAAACAGGGACAGCCCAGAGAACACGGCACAGGATTGTATCCGGATGGTTCTGGAGTATCTGCAGCGACGGAGACTCCACAACCCCTCTGAGCAATCTGTTCCAGTGCTTGGTCACTCACACAATAAGTAAGTTCTTCCTAATGTACAGGTGGAACTTGTTGTGCACCAGTTTTTGCCCATTGCCTCTTGTCCAATTATTTGGCACAATCCTAGCTCCATCCTCTCAGACCGTTAGATATTTATACACATCAACGATGTTTCCCACAACCTGGGCGTTTAACTGGATGCGGAGCACGGGGGTGGATGCTTTAGGAGGAGTTGCCTTGTAAATGCCGCCCTCTC